>JARJEC010120524.1:0-13695 GCA_030264575.1 Tachinus sp. AB-2021
TTTTGTTTGATATGTTAGCAGGATATAAACTACCGAAGCTATGACACTGAAAAACTAAACTTAACAAATTAGAAGAACTTGTACACAATTAATGCCTGTAAAATTTTTAATTATAAAATTTAAGATTTCAACATGCTGTAATAACATTAAAAAATAGATAACAACATTATTATGTATATCCTTTTCTATCACCCGTGCTATTTCAATTCGCGTTAAAACACTTTCCATCTTAAATATTTTTTGTATAAATTTTTTAGATAGCTGGACCAATGATAACTCTACAAGAGTATTTTGAATGTTTGGTAATGTCAGCAATAACCAATTGTTTTAAATCCAAACTGTGAGTTGACTAGTCCAAATAATTTATTTCTTGTTCAAAATACTATAACACAATCCTAGTTGGGTCTGCATTGTCATGCATTAAAAAGTTTTTCCGACGGCACCCGTGTATAGAACCACAGTTCTAAAACCTATTACCGTATTGCATTAAAAATGTCTCTAAGAAATCTAATAACTTTAGCCTTCCTTTCTAAACTATACTAAACTATATCCCCAGATCATTACAAAATTGCCGGCAAATAAAGATACTAAATGAATGTTACCCTTTGTTTCTAGAAACAGTTACCTGACCTGAAACCAGTAGTCATCATAAGGATTATAATGCTGTCAAAATCTTATTTATGGATTGCAGTAAAAACTGGACTTTTTGCAGGCTTTCTAGCACGTATTTATGATTTTGAAATATGTTTCTATCTGTCCGATCTAATACCAAGGTATTTGTTCCACTTCTAGCTGTACTTATTGAAGCAAAAGTTCTTTAACTAGCAAAATAAACTTCTGGTATCCTTCTCCAGGTCTGCCTAAAAACATTGTTACCACAATCGTCAAAACACAGATTTTCCAAGTTTTGCTATTTCTTCTTGTATTGTAATTAGGTTACTTTCTGAAAAATCTCAAATTGCGTAAGAGCACAGGTCATTTCTGCAACGGTCAAATAGCGTCTATGGTGATGCTCATTATTTGTTGTTAAAGAAAATAAAAAAATAACGGCAAAATTCTAATAATATTTTCAATTTTTTTAATAAGCAAATTAAGTATATTTCTTCAGATCACACTTTTGTGTCATTGTGTTTATTGTAGTAACTTTTTTTCTTATTGCCATCAGCATACTATTAATAATTTGATTACAGTTAAACAAAATACGTACGATTTTTAAAATTTTCAAATATTACTAAATAATCGCTTTTCAGAATTTTTTTTGCAGTCTATTATGACATATTAACATTTTTATAATTGTACAAGCTTTTGCTTAGTGGACAAACTCATTCATACATTTAGCACTTTTAATCGATGTTGTGGAAATGAAAAATGCTAAAATCAAAATATTACACTATTGTGTATGTCTTTTAGTTTCACACTAACTGGTTATCCTTTTTAGGATAAAAACTAAAGTTCTCTATATTGCAATTAAAAAGTATACAACTATTTTTTGCTGTACAAATACAACTCGGAGACAAGAGAACTCATTTTTTCTTCTATTTTAAATCAATTTTTATAAATTGTATTTGGTCTGATATCACACAAATTCAACATTTTAAAACTTGATATTTAGGGATAATAATTTTTTTAATATGCAAGTCCCAGCAAGTATAAGTTTTGGAAAAAGTTGTGCATATGTCAAAACTCACTTACAAATATTGTAAATATTAATTATTTACAATTATTTTTTTATTTGAGTTCAAATTAGAATACTATAATTATTAAATAATTTCTACGTCATTACTCCATTGTGAAATAAAAAATTGGCATTGGACATGAAATCCAAAGGCTGTGAGTTTGATTTCCACCCAAAGTGAATTTTTGAAACATTTATTTCAAAATGGAATAATGACTTTATAATTATTTAATAATTATAATATTCTAATTTAACTTAGCTTCTTATAAAAATAATTAGAAAATTGTGTTTTTCGTAATTGTCAAAATATTAAAAATTCAAAACATTAATTTTGTGAAAAAAGTGTTTTTTAATTTTTTTAATTATTTGCTAGTCCAGTATTTTTTTAAATATTTACGTTTGTGCTGCAAAGCCCTTTTTTGAGAAATAAATTTTAATAATTTATAAAAACACCAATTTAATGCTCTAAATACGCTAACTTTACAAAATAAATAAACTTTCCTTGTACAGTGGCCTAAATGAAGAGATTATTTTATTCTGTTTGTATGATACAAGCTTTTTTAAAAATACTATCAAAAGTATTCAGATAGAATATCACATTGTATACAACTTTTTTAATGGTAAAAAGAATGTGAGTGTACAGGGAACACACACAGTAGAAGTAAAACCTTCAATTTTCTTTTAATTTATAAAATAATTCTACTTAAAACTAAATTTTAACGTCAATGTCATATTTTTTATTTATGCATAGCCACCCTGGAAATGCACGCGTCCCCAGTCCAACTCATTCTCATTCGTCACTGCCCCACCTGTTCCCCTTAATTAGTTTACATTTCATTTCTGCGCTTTTTTGGAAAAAATTTATATTGAGTTTTGCAATATCAAAGTTTTTACTTCAAAAATAAGATTTAGTTATGATAAAATTATTTAACATAAAATTTTTAATAACAATTTCTTGACTAACAAATAATTTAATTGAATTTTTAAAATTTAATTTAATTTTTTTATTAAAATTGTTAAAATTTTTAAAATAATTATACGACAATCAAATGTTACTTTTGATGATTAAAAAACCTATATACAATGCTATTTTCTGTATAAATACTTTAGATAACAATTAACATGTAAACTAAATCAAAAGAAATCTTTACATTCAGGCTGTACAAGAATTTCACAATTTCAGATTACTAGTAAAAGTGACTTTTTTAGAGCACTAAATTGGAATTTTTACAAGCCATTAAACGTGTTTTCAGATACCATTAAAATTTATTTCTCCAAAAAAGTAGGTATATATTGAAAATAATACTAAACTTTAGCAAATATAGAAAATTTAAGACAAAAACTGATATTTTTATAAGCTTTTGAAGATTCTAAGCAATAATAATCTTTAATATTGATTTGCAAAAAAAAAAATTGAATCTTGAAGAATCACAGATAAAATTTTGAACTTTGAAATTAAGCCCATGTAAACGAAAACTTAAAATAAAAATAAAAAACAAAACTTCTTTTTTCATAAAAAAAACAGGAAGAATAAATGTTTTTAGCATTGCTATTGTTCAATGAGGCAAATACACAATAAAAAAATATTATTGATTAATAAATTCTCATTTCATTAACCAATCAGTATCTATATATTTAAAAAAATGACCAATAGGATTGATTTATAGTGATAAAAATGGCGATCAATAGGTGGTAAAAAACGATAAAATTACAGTTTGCTTTTAGAGAAACCGATGGCTGATTCTGTGACATAAATGTCTTTTAAAATCAATCTGACACAAATCTAACAATTAACTTGTACTTTTCCACAGAAAATGTGTAAAATTACAGGATTGTAAGCATTATTTTGTAAGTAATATATTATATATTTGATTATATATGTGTATGTATATATATATATATATATATATATATATATATATATATATATACACACACAAATTAATTTCCAATTAAAGAACATAGGAAAAATCGCTCTACTTTGTGTTGCGATTTTGCTATGCACTTAATTCTCGAATAATTTTCATGTGAAATAGGTTTTTGCCAAAAAAAAATCGACCAATTGTGTATTAAATGCTGAAAAGCAATTTTACAAATATTCTACTTTTCCAAATTTTGACAATTTTGAAAAACAATTTTCATATTAAGTAGGTATACTTAAATAAAGCTAAATTGTCCCAAAAAATAATTTTCTGAAAAACACAATAAAAAATATTCTCGTATGTTTAATATTGTCACAAATAAAAAGTCCAATTTGGAGTTTTTAAATTTCTATCTCTTGATATTGATCAAAAACTAGACCTTTTTGTATTCAACACAATTTCGAGATTTTAACGAAGCCGTACTAATTATTTTAAATTCTGTGTTGTAAAGGATGCAAAAGTATTATACTGTGAATTTCTTATTGCTACACAGAACTATATCCGCAGGTCTCATATACCCCATGCTATTATATGGCTATATGTTTAATTAACATTTGTAAAATTTATTTTTAGTTTAATATTAGTAAGAAAATAAATATTTTGAAATAAAAGTTTTAGTTCATTTTAAACAATGATATATTTTACGTTAAGTTGCACCAAAAACAATACACACTACTGTAATTGATATGTTGTTACTGTCACGAAGATCTAAAGGACCGAACCACATCGTAAATTTGATGCTTACCTATGCTAACCATTACAAAGACATTGCTTAAAATAGCACTGTAAACTAAATATACATCGACAATAAACATTTAATGTTTTAGGAAGGATGCTAAATAGAATTATCTGGGATTTTAAATCGCAGGGATGAAGATCCAAGATTCGTTTGAACATATTTGACAAATCAAAACAAATCGTTTTATTTTTAAAATTAAAATTCCTTATCCTTAAAATAATATAAACTATATTAATTTTACATTAACTCCAAATTCTGTTGCAGAAGTCCATTGATATTATTACTGGATTATTATAAATTTTTGTTTTACAAATAGATTCTTTAAAATTTAACAAATAATATTTCTCAAGTTTTTGGTCCACATACTTAACATACTTTGTGATGAAACTACAAATAAACGAATCAAACGAATTGAATGGTTTAATAAAATTTTATATGTAACAAATTATATCGCCATTTTTTAAAATTTTTCAATTAACATTCTCTGCACAAGACACATCTCAATACATTTTATTTATTTTTTTATGGGAATGTGAAAAAACTATCACTTTTTAACGATCAAACCAGAAACAGTTTAAGCTCATATAATGCCGAGATGCAAATACTACATCTTTTATGTCAAATTATCTCAACTTAGTACGTAATAAATCATCTAAATTCCTTTTTATATCCGCGTAAAATAATATCACCCGCTGTTACACACTCACATACTCACACGCTTTATGATTATTGTATTATCACATCCATAAAATATTTATTGTGCAATTCTAATATTTTATTTAATAAATGGGATCGTATTTGAGGAATATTGTGTAAAATATTACCTCTAATGGTACAAAAAATGTAGGGGTTAATGTGCTTTGTCAAAACTAGACAAGGCATATTGCAATTTATCAAGTAAAGTAGATGTATGGTCACCTTTTGTTAATTAATGGGGTTAATTAGTTTTAATGTCATGTTACTACCGCAAAACTCTGGCGGTTTTTCTAATCAACACAAATCAATTTCATATGATTCTCTAATCTGTATATAATACATTTTCTTCAAAATATGTACCTGTATTTATTATATTAGTATTATTAAATAATTAAATTTAACAAAATCTGATTTAAGTATTTTTAAATATAAATAACAGCTTATATTAATAATTTATTAACCATTTAATTACAAAAATTAAGTAAATTGCAATAAACGGTTATATCTACATTTACATTTTAGTTGATCCCGTACATTTAAGAAGCACAGAATCATTATTTTTATTGAATTAGATTTAAAATATGTGTACCAGCTTATTAGTACAGAGGCAAACAAAATCTCCATTGTAATATTATTACATATAAGTGTGAAAATGTCTATAAAATGCACAAAAACTTTTCATATACCGTCTGTTCACGGGCTCGATTAGGCCGAGAGAGGGGACTAAAAAGAGGGGACTTAAACTCATACAAACTGCGGCGTAGAAACAATAACTTGTGCAGTCATAGTATTTATCTTAGAAATTAGAATATTATAATTATTAAATAATTACTACGCCATTACTCCATTTCAAATAAATGTTTAAAAATTTACCTCCGATAGGGATTGAACCCATAACCTTTGGATTTCATGTCCACTGCTCTACCAGTTGAGCTACGGAGATATCTCAATTGGCATTGGTTTTATGTTCTACAGCCACGTAGAATTAATTGGTAAAGCAGTGGATATGAAATTCAAAAGTTATGGGTCGATCCCCATAGGAGGTGAATTTTTTAAAACATTTAATTCAAATAGAGTAGAGGAGTAGTAATTATTTAATAATTATAATATTCTAATTCCAACTGAGGCTCCATTTAAAAAATTAAAGACCACTATCGTAGAATGGAATTTTTTGAGACAGTAGAACCTGAAAATGCAGATAACAATTTTGGTAAAAACATCGTGTTTACAGACGAATCCACGTTTTCGTTACATGGCAAATATAATAAATCTATTCTTCGTTATTGCTTTATTGAAAATGAATATCGGCAATTAAATTTAAGGACACAGTATTCTGAAAAAGTGAATGTTTCGGCCGGTACTTATGGGAATAAAATCATTTGTCTTTTTTTATCGATAGAAATTTGATTATTTAAATCTTCTTTAAAATCAAATTGTAACTAAAACTAAGGAATCTAACCGACAATTGCGATAACATTTGGTTTCAACAAGATGTCCTGCTCATTACTCTAGAATAGTAATTTATTTCGCAAAGAATTATATCGAAACATATTCCCCAAAGAATTATATCAAATAGCGGTACAATTTGCTGGCCAGCAAGATCGCCAGAATTGGCTCCTAACAATTTTTTCTAATGCAAATCCATTAAATCCAAATTATATGGACATCAAAATAAAAGGGCCAATAATCTGATCGACTTAAGAGTGAATATCGAGGGTAAATTCCGTGCAATTGCTCCTTGTATGCCGAATAACGTTTGTTTAAAACTTTATGACCGGTTTGGTTATTGTTTGGCGCAAAATGGGGGTACTTTTGAGAACCAATTGTAATATAAAAAGTATTTTTTAATTTTTTAAAATAATTTAGAGTTTTAAATTTAGTTTAGAAAATTATTTTATTTTGAAACATTTTATTTGGTAGAGTTTCCTGTTGTGTTAAAGATTTTTTATTGATTTAAAGTATTTTTCAAATTAAGAAATATTAGATTTTTAATTTTAGTTTATAGAATCTTATTATTTTAAATAACTTGAACAATAATCCCATCAATTTATTACGATATTTTTGCGATATTTAAATACGTCGCCACACTCGAGTGGAATGTATACGTCGGTCCCCTCCTTCGGCCGTGTAGAGCCAAGCACTTCCATGAACAAGCGGTATATGTACGTAGGTATGTATATGTAATTTATGTTTTTTTTTGTAAAAAGGATATTTTTTCGTCAATAACTATTAATATTATTATTATTAGTATTAATATACAAATTGCAGAGTTAAGTTTAAAATTAATTAATTATGTTTTATTTGTCTTTAAAAAATGAGGAAAATCAAATTTGTTTTTTTACGATTGATTGCAATGGTGTAAAATATAAATAAACAAAAAAACAATTTAATTTATTTTAATATATTTTATTATATTTTATCCAAGAAAAACATTTTTTTTGCAAAAGCAATAATGTATTTTTTGTTATTAAAATTTTTTTTTCCGAAATTTAAAGAAATACAATTTATTTTAAAAACCAATTTATGGTTTTTATGATCAAAACCAAAAATAGAAAATTTATGATTATTAATTTTTTACTTTTTGTTTCTATGCTTTTTATAAGAAAAAAATCAAAAAAGAAGTTTTTTTTTGTTTAAATTAAAAAAAAAAGAATTAAACAGAAGAAAAAAAAGATAATTTAATAGTCACTACTTTCTTTTTTGGCGGCGCGTATTTATTACCGGCTCGCATTGATACTAGTAATATTATATTTTTAATAGATCCGGCAAGATCTGGCTGTATCCAGTCTTGAATTCCGGTCCCGACTTTAATTTTTGATTATGGATCCGGTTCCGGCCAAAAACTGGATCCGGCGGCATCACTAATAATTAGACCATAATTTTCCACAAGGAGCAATATTTTTTTGATGGCTTGACACCGCCAGCTTAAGGGGGATGTGATATTGGTGGCCAAAAGGACAGTGCTTTTTGATATGGCCGAGCAAAATTTAAATGTGACTCTATATACCTTTTAAAACAGTATATGTTTTAAGAAGGTCGAGACGAGCTATTATTATTATGAATTTTGACGTATCTCAAAATTTATTTAAGAACAAAACGATTACATTTAACTTATGTACAAAATCAATTTATAAACGAAACAAAAAAAATTTAAATTGTGTTTGATATTTTTATTCCTAGTATCTATCAAAAAAATTAAATGCTTTTATTTTTAATAAAAAAAAAAAAATTTGTACTGGAAAAAAAATAAATACAAGTAAAATTTTTATATTTTTATGGATCTGGCAGGATTCGGTTTCAATCCGGTTCAGGTTTTTATTTATGGTAATGCATCTGGTATCCAGTTCCGGTCTAAAAGTAAATCTGGCTGACCAGTATTTTTATTAAATATTTTTTAAGAAACAAACAAATTAAAAAATTATTGCTATTTTATATTTAACTCTACGTATACCCCTGGTTGAAAAACACTGGCTTACAAGAAGGGCACACATTATTTTGACTTCTTTTAGCTGATAATCGCTTTGACAATAAATCCTTGTTTTAAATAATATCAACTTATTATTTCGAGTTACATTATTTCCCAATTATAACAAAATAAATTTTATAATAATATGCTTTGATCCAAATTGATTTAAACTAACAATGGTTATGTATGTAATAAATTAATTACTTAATGATACCCGTGTAAAAGCAAATTAACTAAAGTCGATTTCTTCATAATTCATAAACCGATTAATTTACTCGCATTTAAAATATTGGAAAAACGTTCCAACAAAAATGGTCGAGAAGGGAAAAACTTTAAAATTAATCCTGTTTTTATTGAGATTTATTGGATTGGATCCACGATGGCAGACGACATTTTCTAAAATATTGCTAGTTTATGCAATTATCACTACATTTCTATTGTTAATGACAAATGTTTTAGAAATTTTATTAAATTGGAATGGAATACAAACGATTTCAAAAATTGATTGCTTTCCTGCACTATTTGTGGTAAATATTAATTTACAACACAATTAAAACTATTTAATTAAAATTGAATAAATTTTGAAATTACCATTAGTTAAGTAAAATTATAATAAACATACAAAATTGATTTAATTATTGCAGACATTCCTAAAGCAAGTAACTTTAAGAGTAAATAAGGTTTTTTTAAAAATTCTCAATCAGTTAGACGAATTTTGGGAAATGGATAAATTTGGGACAACTAATGGAAAATATTTGCAAGGTCTTCACGATAAAGTTACTTTCATTGTTAAAATATTTTTTGGTTTATGCCTATCTACAATGGTTATATTATTAGCAATGGCCTTTTTAACCGAAAAAAATATCCTCATGTATCCAGCATACATGTTTTGCGATTTGCAAACTACACCTTGTTTTGAGGTGCAAATACATTTGCAGATGTTTATTACAAATTCTATTTTGGTGCCAATTGTTGTTGGATTTGATAGCCTATTTATAATATTAATAACTTATGGATATTGTGCCATAGATAACATAAATTTTGGTCTTCGCGAGGTTTCAAAATTACATGAAACAGATAAAAATGAAAATTTAGTACAAAGGAAAATTGCTGATATTGTACGCCAACACAACTATATTTTGGAGTATGTATTAATTAATAATGTAATCATTTTTAAGAATATTTAATTTTATTATAAAAAATATTTTGATTAACTGTTTAGCTGAGTTTTATGAATCAAAAATATAATAATATAATATAATAAAACAATATTTTAGTTACATTGCAAATTTGGATGACTTCTACAGCGGTTTACTTTTGGCACAAAGTTTTGCAACTTTGTCGAGTATAATTGCCACGTTATATATTACTTACGACGGGTAATTATTTGTTTTGAATATTTGTGGTATCTTAAATAAATGTTTTTAGGTTTTCCCTTAAAATGGATTCACTTGCAAGAAACGTGCAAATGATATTTGTTCTATCAATTCAACTTTGCATGTACTGCCTTGGGGGAACTTTACTAATGGAGAAAGTAATATATGACATATTTTAAAAGTTTAATATTTATATTTAATCATTTTTAGAGTCTAACTATAGCTAATGAAGCATATGATGTAAATTGGACAATTCGTACACAGCCACAATTAAGAAGAGCATTGGCTTTGATTATGCTACGGTCTAATAAAGCGGAATATATATCGATTGGTAAAATAGCAATACTAAACTTAACAACTTATGGCTTTGTGAGTATAGAAGTATTTTATATTAAATTTAGTTTTTTTATATTGTCTATTAACAAAAATATGTAATACTTTCTTTGTTTCAGTTAATTAGGCAATCTATGTCAATCTATATGTTGTTAATAAATTTGGATGCAACTGAGAAAAGTTTTTTATAAAATAACTAAAATGCAAAAAAAACTTACAATAAAATTGCTAATCTTAATTCTATTGCAAATTATGAAACTATTCAAATTATAAAACAATAGTCCTTTAAACGACAAATCCACAATATATTCTTGCACACTCATTAGTTATACAAAGATCAATGGCAACTACAAATTAAGTTTTGCAAAGTAGTGCCAATGTGAATATAAACAAAACTTGCTCTTGGTTCACTCTGTTTTCATTCCAAGAACGTACCAATTGCGAGTAGAATTCTGAGCAAATCCATATCGGCTTTAGTTTTTAACTATTTTGTAGAGCTTTAGATAAACAACATATAACACAAAGTAGAATATAGATTGTATTTACCAATATCATTGATAAAGATATTTAACAACAGAGGATTTAAACCGATATAATATTAGAAAGACTACCATTTATCCTTACTGGTTGGCAACGTGAAGATAGAAGACATAATATCCAATTAACAATTTTAATATTAAATCCCAATTATATAATTAAGGAATTAATGTGAATAGTAGAAAAATATCAAGAGAAATTTTATTTTGTGAAATTGTAAAAAATATTGTAAAAGTTAAGAAATACGTTGAAATTTGCTTTTAAGTACGTACTAATAAATGTGAAGATGTGTTTTAAAATATTACGAATATTACTATAGCAAAATGTAGTGTACCTAATGCAAATATATGGTCGCAAATGTAAAAATGTTTTTACAAAATATTATAAATTGTCAAATTAAACTATTTAAAAATGACAAAATTACCTGGAATTTTGAGAATATTTTGCAGTAATCAATTGTATTTCAATACGTCTCACAAACATTTATGGTTTTCAAATCATATTACAATTTTTTTCATTATGTTTTCTTTATAATTTCCCATTTCCTCAACATTTAACACAATCAAAAAAATTAAATTATTTTTATAATTATGTATACATTTTTTAATATTACAAGTATTTTTGAAAAAATATTCATTTTTATCTTTGTTTTGGTATTTTTTAATTCTGATTTTTTAAATTTATTTTACAATTTTGAAGAAACAAATTGTCGCTTTAATTATAATTAATATCAACTTAAAAAAATTATGAACAATTGCAGCAGAATTAGATTATTTCCCAATTATAGCATAATAAATAAATTTTATAAAAACATATTTTTATGCAGTTTGAATTTTACTAATAATAGTTCTTATAGAATAATACATTAGTTAATAAATAATACCTGTTTAAAAACCAATTTTTATCAAGATTTGTTGGATTCGATCCACGATGGCAAACGACATTTACTAAAATATTGCAAGTTTATACAATTATCCTTTCATTTCAGTTGTCATTGACAAACATGTTAAAAATTGTATTTACTAAATTATAATGGAATACAAACAATATCAAAATTTTGATTTTTTCTTCCATTATTTGTGACATATAATAATTTTAAAAATAAACATTAACAATTTTTATTGCATTGAATACATTGTGTAATTATTATTAGTTAAGTGAAATTATAATAAACATATAAAATTAATTTAAATTGTTGCAGTCATTCTTAAAACATGTAACTTTCATAGTAAATAACAACATTTTATTAAAAATTCTCAATCAATTGGACAAATTTTGGAAAATAAATAAATTTGGTACAACTAATGAAATCCATATGCAAGATCATCACAATAAAGTTAATTTGGTAGTTAAATTGTTTTCCGGTTTAGTTATACTTGCAATTGTTATGTTATTTGGAATAGCTTTTTTAACGAAACTAAAAAAACTTGTATTTAAAAGATACATGTTTTGCAAGTTGACGACAAAAGTATTCCATATAACGAGATCGATGATATCTACAACATAACTAGGGTAATGTACACTGGAATAAGTATTTCTATAAATAATAATAAAATACATTTGTATTTGGTATATGCACTACCACAATTGAAGATATCTCAGGAGAAATGGAACTCCTTTACTCTAAAATCAAATTCAAGGAAATGGAACATACACAACGCAGATTGGAATCTTTAACCACCAATAAGCAGTTATACAAATAAATCTATCAAAAGCAATAGTATAAACTTCTGTATTTTAAATATTTAAATAAAGCGGCAGAAATTGCAATTCCAAAATACAATACCCATCATAAATATAAATATAGCAAAAAAATGGTAGAATGATGACTTCAATTTTGCAATGAAAAATCACAGAAAAGCGTTTACAAATTATAAACAAAATTCAACAATATAAAATTACATAAAAGTAAAAAAATGTGCCGCTATTATCAAAAAAGTTATTCTCACAAAAAAGAAACGATCCTGGAAATCTTTTTGTACAAACTTAACCAAAAACACCCCGATTAAGCTAATCTGGAACTAAATATAAACACCGAAAAATGTTTCAGTCCATAACACTGAACCAGTAGTAATAGGGCATTGGTTTGAAACATTTATCAGTGAGTTGGCTCCTCCATTGACGTTTACCGAATATTGTCACCATTTTAACAAAGAAGAAAATTATTAAACAATCTATATGATCCATTTACCATGAAAGATCTCGAATTGTCTTAATTACAGAAAGAATTCTGCTTCAGGTAAGGATGAAATACAATGTTGTACCATTTACGATTTAATGCAAAGAAAATGTTACTAAACATTTATATCAAAATATTAGTTACAGGAAACATTCTTAGTAGCTGAAAAGAACATATTATATTTCCTATATTAAAACCAAATAAGAATTCTCTTCTATCTAAATTCTATCAAAAAATCACGCCACTTTTGTGTATGCAGAAGTTATATGAAAAGTTAATTAAATTGCGGTTACAGTGGTATGTCGAATCAAAAAATGTATTGCAGAACTCCCAGTTTAAAAAAATTCTTAAAAACTTATGATGGTTTGGCAGACTTAATCACAGATATAAACAACTCACTTACCCACAACAAATTACTCACTGCGCTGTTTGTAGATACTGAAGAAACTTTTAATAATATACATTTGGATGTTTTCGATTCACAGCTTAAGACTACCGCCAGCATTTGTATACGGTAAATACGTACAGAAATAGAATAATTTATGTAAGGGTGAATGGAGAATTGGCACAAACAACAATTAATGTTTAGGATTGCCACAGGGTAAAATACTAACCGCTTTATTATATGCCCTATATGTGCACGATCTTGAAAGTATATACGGAAACATGATAACAATTTTGCAATGTGCAGATGATATATGTATTTATATAATAAAATCTGATTTTGAACAATACGTATACTATCTAAAAATAGTTATCAAAAAACTGTTTA
>JARJEC010120546.1:0-13441 GCA_030264575.1 Tachinus sp. AB-2021
TTAAAAAATAATAAAATTGACTATAGAACAAATAATACAAATTATAAGAAAAGCTTATGACAAACACAACTTATCGATGAAGGTAATTTTTGCAATTTTTGATAAAATCATAAGATTTGGTTGAAAGGTTTTGCTGATTATAGTCGTTTTGTATCGTGCTTCAAAATGGAAAAGGAAGATGAAAAGCTATGACATAAAATAGTAATTCTTAAAGTAAGAATAGTGTCCCCAGGATGGATTATATTTCGAATATTTTACAAATTTACTATGGATATAATAAAAAAAATATGTATTAGAAATAAAAGAAAATATTATATAACAGCATTGTTACTTCTATTAGTTTGGCAATTTATAAATAATAAAAATATTTTAATACCAGCCTGAGAGTTACATATATTTCTACATACTTTCTTTCGAGAACCCAATTAAATTTGTTAATGTAAAAGAATGTAAGTTTCATAAAATTAAACCAAAATGTTTGCTGTATAAAAAATGTTGATTTAATTACAATAAAAATGCAATATTATATATCAATTTGTTATAATTTAACTAAATCTTGTACAATATTTACTGTTTTTGGTTTACCATATACCATTTTATTGTCTGCTTGCATTGCCGCTTTTTCTTAGTTCTTTTTCTTCTTTCTCAATTTGTTGCTTTAAATCAGAAGTAAAAGAAGGCATTAAAAAAAAAATTAATGCTGCCATGACCAACATAATATTCTCAAATACTATAACAAAGAGAAGCGTAATAACTAACGTATTCCAATATCCAGTATTGCCATGATGTGCATCAGCGGCGTAAGCAATAAAATCATATCCTCTAAAATAGCACGTTTCTGGCAAGGTTGTATTTTTAGGTATATAAAAACCTTTCAATTTACTAAATTTGGATAAATCAGAACGAAGAAATAAATTTTTAACAAAACCTTTCATTGCCCAATTATTTTTTAAGAAATACATAGTTCTTGGAATTAATGACGTACAAAATGCAATTATAAGGCCGTTGGTAAATAAACCAAAAAATGTTATTAAAACCAATACTCTATTCCAGGCACCTAAACTTGGATTTTTTTTAGGTACTGGTCGTCTTTTTAACTGCAAAAAATTGTATCCAGTCAATCTGATAAAAATGCCATTTCTAATACACATTACTGCAGGAATTAAAGGACTAGTTGATACAAAAAATGTTAACATAGCGTAATGTAACATTATGTTTAGATATTCAGAATTAATACTGCTTGCTGGTAATTTTAAAAAATCCTTTTCCCAACGCAAAGTAAGGTCTTTGTGTTTTTTTAATGTTTTTCTAACAACAGCTTTATACAAAATTCTTTTTATATATAAAGTTACATAACCATTCGCAACTAATTTAAAACATCCTATCGTCGTGCTTGATATAAGCATTGTCATCATTAAAATAGAAGTATGAGCTAGACACCCAGCAGGATTACATTCATTAGCGGGAATACCTCCTTCATCGTACCAGTGCTGCACTTCGCTGGGTTTAGTAAAAAATCTACCTTTAAATAGCGCCAGATAAAACGCAAAGCCATAAAAACTAGGTATAGTTAAAACACAGGTTTTGTAGATGATAGAATCATCAAAAGATTTTTGTAACCTATGATATTCGTTTCTTGCAAGTCGGATTGCTAAACGACTCATCATTGGCTTAATCACAGCTATTACAAAAATAGTATTTAATAAAGACGCCAAAAATACAATAAAATCTTCAACATTTGGATTGGATTGTGCCACAATATACATTAGTTTTTGGAAAAGCATCAAAATAAAAATTATTCCGTAATTTACCACTATTAAAACAAAAATTGAAATGTATGTCATGAAAAAACCTCTAACTCTTTTGAAAAATGGAACTTCTTTAACAAGTTTTCTTGTAAATCTTGAATGCTTAACAACTGTAGCTTCGCTTAAGTATTCATTCCTTACAGTGCTATTGTATTTCAGTCTATGAATATTCCATTGATATTTTAGTACATTTTCATAACGCCTCCAACGAGCTAAAAATATTAAACTCCAAATTGAGACAATTATACCAAAAATTGCATTTAGGGTATTATCAAATAGCATATTTATAGCCTTTGGAGCGCAATAATCAGATATTTTGCGAATTGGGCATTTTTCTAAATCTTGACACAAAGGGCATAAGTGTTCGTTGAAATTGCAAAATTCTTCAAATTCACCTGTAAATAGTTCTAGAAAACCAAAACACCATACTATAATACCAAGAATTGCAAGTGGTATTAACATATTGTTATATAGGCCAAGAAAAGCAAAAAATAATCCAATTTCTGTACCAAAATATTTCTCTACTGTAACTAAAGGTTGATATTTATAATAGTTTTTTATATGTGTCCAATACTTATATAATAATTGTCGATCATTTAGTTGTCCTGAAGAGGTCCATCGCCAAGTGCCATCATGTAATGGATAGGCAGCTTTGACAATACCAGTTTTTAGAAAATGTTCATATCCATACAACTTGTAGCTTTTTAAATCATTATATGGAGTTGTAGACATAATATTATTCACAATCAATATTCTCTCTGCATTTGTAATATTTGTTGGTCTTACTCCAATTAAATTGGTACGTTTTTGCAATTCCTCTGCTAATTTCTTGCATGTTAAATCAGTATGAAATACACATGAACGCTTAACAACGTGCCAAGTAAAATTAGGATTGTTCATTGCAAATTCAATTAATAAATATTTATTGTAATCTGAGATGGTAACATCACTTGCATGTATTTTGATAAAGTATATTTTGTCTATTACTTTTCCAATCTCAATTTCCAGTTCCAAACCTACTTTTTCTAATTGTTCAAGGTAAGGTTTGATCTGAATAGATTTGTTTCGTGGGACGGCCAGAACAAAATCAATTTTTCTTTTACCATCTTTAAAATAATTATTACCGTCTGTGTGACTTTCAGTAATTGCAGCATTTTGTGCGTTTGATGTTTCTATTTCAAATCCTTTAAAACTTCCCAACATTTTATATTTGTGTTATTCTTAATTAATTTAAATTTATTTAATAAAAATGACAGCAATTATTAATTATAGTGTCAAAATTAGTCATAATAGATTAAATCGGGCGCACTCGGAAGTTAATGTTTTATGGTATAATCAACTTAACGTGGCCTATCGAAAGCATTATTGCGCCACGATAGAAAATGACGCAAACAAGAGAGCGTATGCCCACAGACAAAACCAGCACTGGTTTTGTCTCTGGGCATACGGTGTGCAATTTTAAAAAGGCGGCAAAAATAAATATATAATCTCATACCGTTTTCCACTGACCATTATATCGGTTCGAGCTTGCACGGTGCAAGCTCGAATTTGTATTTATTCGAATCCGTCATATGTCTGTCATGTCATCTGTCATTTGTGTCTAGGTTATTGTAAACAATAAATCAGGATATTTTTCATATATTTGCTCATGCGACTTATAATGAAGAAACAATTATTAATTCATTTCATTTGATCATTTTAAACGATGTAAGCGAAGGGAACGTATTCGCAGTAATTCATAATATGTATATAGGTATTCCTATAAAATGTAAACCAATCAGTCGTTTAAATGCAAAAGCTGAAAAATCAGATATCTTAAAAAGGGACAACATTTTACGCATAACTTAAAATAGAATAGGATACATAGGTTTAAAATTACCTTACTTAACTTATAAAAGTATAAAATATTTTTATTAAATAATTAGTTGATAATAATAGAATACCTTTTTACAGTTTACACAAAAAACTGTATGAGCATCTCGACTTTTGCAGAAGCCTGAAATAATTTTCAATTTAAAAAAAATTGCAATTTATTTGTCGATATATTCTTACGATTTGGTTATGATCGCAGCTTCAATTGCGGTTAAAATATTGGCATCTATTTTATAAAATATATGCAATATGTCACATAAGGTTATAAATAACACGCTCTGTTTTGCACCGTAACCTATATACGCTTGTAAAAATTAGAGCTCACAGAGAGCAAGAGCTAGAATATCGCGTCAGTGGAATGCGACCAGCTCAAGCCGATATTTGTCGAACAGACCAGTGGAACGGCAGATTATATATTTACTGTATATCTGTATATTATGAGTATTGTGTTAAGCTTTATTATTTGGACTAAAGTGCAATTATAAATGGTCTCCCAACGTTCTCAATGTTGCGTAACTTTGGTAAATAGTTGCAATTAACTGTTACCACAGTGGAGCAGATTCTTTTGGTAAAAATTTTAGTGTGTTTGTGTACTAATTTTAGTAATTAGATTTTTGTAACCGATTTTTGGTTACCAACCGCAGTAAGTATGATAGAAGAATAAGTTCTGGTGATTTGTAGTGTTTGAAAATTGAAAACAACAAATAATATTCTAAAGTGATAATAGGTTAGGTTTAATTTATTAATTAAGTTTTAAAATATAGTAGACGTGCGTCCGACTAGACCTGGGATTTTTTAAATTTAAAGTAAAAGGGCAGCCAACAACATAAGCTACTAACGCTGCAAAACAAACAAAAAATATATTTAAAAAAAATTTGATTTGTATAAAAATAGTTGAGATAAAATTTTGTTTTTTTTGTTGGTTGCTAAAATTGCAAAACATAGTTAAAATTTTACTTTTTTTTTTTCTTTATAGAAAAGCTATAAGTTGTAATAGTTATTTACAAACTAAGTGCACGAAATTAATTTTGTCGCGTGAATGCAAAATTTGAAGCACGAGCATCAAAGAAGGGAGTGTTTCATTTGCTTCACGCAGGATAATTTTCACGCAAGATTTTTGTATACTTTTTGAAGCAAACAAAAATTGTAACTTAAGATTTATATAATAAGTAAAATATATCAGAAACGTTACTGACGCCACCTTACATAATGGCAAACCAAAATGATCGTAGATGACCTTGTACTTGTGATTTGATTTTTTATTATAATATAAAAATTGTAAAATGGCCTATCTTAGACAGACCTTACACGTCCAGTCCGGCGTCAGTCAATTCTATGATTGTGATCAAGACTGACAGGAGACTGGTGGCACATTGACGGAATGATGGAATTTTAGATAGAAAAATCCGTCAATCTCGAATTAACATCCCTATTCAATGTGGATCATGCTTGATTTCTCGATACGGCAGCGCAGCGAGAGGAACATTGCCACAAATATAAGATGTTTAATTAATATTGATCAATGTTGTAATTAACTTATAATATAGATTTTTTGTTTATTTTTATTGAGTAAGGTTTAAAAAAGGAATAGTTGGCTTAAATTAAGTTAAACTAATTTGGACCTTTTACGGTGAGGAAATAATATAATGTAATTTGTAATTTATTATGTAATTATGTAAAATATATATAGTTCTTTTTATTCGTTTATTACTATTAATATTATTATTATTATTATTATTTATAATTGTTAAAGAAATTTATACAATTGCGATAATAAAAAATAATAAATTATCCGGTAAATTATATTGAAAACAAAGTCCACAATTACTTCCGTTAAGTCGGAAAAGGTAATTTTTCCATTTTTTTGCCATATCATAAAATACTATTTATTTAAATTTTTTTGCAATATCTTTAGAAAATATCAAGTTTTAACATGTGGCTTTTTTTAAACACTATATATTTTATACCAAATATTATTCTCATATGTTTTATTGGCTTAAAATTATCCTATATTTACCTGTTTTTTTTTTTAATTTTGTGTTTTCTACGATTTGATGCCAAATTTTGTTGCATTTTGCCCCACTGTGCGTTGGGGTGGGATATCTAGTATTGCCGATGTCGAATTTTTGCAAGCCAAGCAACGTTGGACCCGGTTAGCTCTTGTATGGGTGACCGCTTAGTCTTGCCTACTGGTACTATTCGCCATCGAGACATAATTAATGGCGCTATAAATATCGAAGGCAAATTTGTAATGTAACAGGCCTTAACTTAACACAAAAGACCTTGAGGTCAATGACCAGTTGGGTAAAATCCAACAAATGCAAATACTATTTATTATATCTCAATAAGTGATACTTTTACCTAAAAATCAAGTCACCAAAGCTGTAACGTTTGAAAATATTAATCAATGTATTGTCGGTGCATACTGATGCCAGAAGACATCAATCGCTCATCAGATTGAGTGTGTAATACTGTTCTCCGTTCGTCAGTCTCTCATCAGTCATGATTGATGGAATTGACTGACGCCAGACTGAACGTGTAAGGTCTGTCATACACTGTTGTAGCTCATAATTATTCCCTTGACATGCCAACGCATAATTACCAAATAACAAATATCATTACCAATAAAGTATCAAAAATAAAATCAGTTTGTGATTGGTTTATTGTTAATTCAATCAGTGGTTTAAGTTTTGTGCTAAACACCGTTTATATTTTTGTAATTGACATTAGTTATTTATGACTTTTATAATAGTTTATTACATTTTATTTATTGAGACAACTGGTATTATTCACATTTTATTAATTAATTAAATTTAAAACTTGTACAAATAAGAATAAAAAGAATGATTATTAAAAAAATATTAATTATAAAGTTATACTACATATGATTAAAATTTTAAAATTAAGTTTTATTACTAGGAAACAAAACAAGCTTTGATGATTTAATTACACCCTTAAAAACTCAAATCTCTAAGTTTAAGGATACCAATAAACGCCTGATTATTTTTAGGTAGATCACTCTGTATACTTATTTACACATCTTCAAATGTATTCACCCTGGATATCTTAAAAAACGGGACAAAACAAAAAATCTAAAAATCACGTCAATTTCTATTTAGAAGTTTTCCCCTCTCCTCCAACAAGCACCTTTCAAACATTTTAAATAAGATGACCCATTTTGTGATACCGCATTTCAAAGTAAAATGCATAACGGTGCAACTTTTTATTACAAGAAAAATGCATGTCAGATTTTTCTGCAAATGAATATAAAATAAGCAAAATATTTGAAAATCCTAAAACATGTCAATTTTTATTGGGGTCATCTTTTCACATATTTTTTTAATGTGTAGCCTAAAATTATTTTATCTAATTAATTGAAAATAGTGACATATAATATTTGAAAACCCCAAAATTTGCAAATCTTCCTTTAAAGGAGTAAAATACTGTAGTTCGTATTAATGAAAAAAAAAATTAGATTACAAGTTAAAAAAAAATTTAGAAAATTAAACTAGTAGAGCTTGTTCTTGTTCCAAGGTGTTGTTGATTTAAAGTACTCTTCTTCCAACCATACTAAGAATTAAAAAATCCACCGTCAATAAATATCAAATCTTTTAAGTCGGCAACTATTGCAGCGGCTCCATCAGCAGGTATTAATGTTAGCAACTATTCGCATTGTACTTTACGTTTGACAAATAATTAATGTTACCTATTAACAAATATTTACATATAATTTTATGTTTTTGTTGACAGTGACTTAACTATGCACAAGTGTTTTCCCGAAACGTAAAAAACTGTTTTTCACAAGTGTTTTCCAAAACCAAAAAACGTTTTCACACGAGTAGCCAAGGATACGCGTTTGTCACAACAAAATATGGATATATGAATTAATTGACAATTTTGTGCCTTACAACTAAATATCACGTAACGGCAGTTGTAGAAAAACACACTTTTGCAACCTACTCATTGGGGTAGCAAATGAATACAGCCTACAGTCCATGTGAGACATATTTTATTTTCTTACTGAGTATAATAGATAACAGAAATATTTTTTTAAGAACTTATTTATTATTTTGATAATGATTATCAATAAAATTATTGAGTTTGTCTTTATTTATTAAAACATTTCCAGTAATTAAGTTATTGTTGTTAATTCATTAGTGCATAGATCAAATTGCTCTATTTATTTTTTTGTGTAAATTAGTTTATTATGGACAAAAGAACATATTTTTTTGTAATAAAAAATTGTATTAATTGTTAATTAGTTACAGCCAGTCTTGTATAAGGGACTGTATGCATGAATTAACAATTTATTATAAAAAATAAAAAAGGTTTTTATCTTGAAAAAAGCAATAGGACATTAAAAAACATCTTCCAGGCATTCAAACCGCAAATGTGTATTTTGTGACTTTCGAAGCTGTAAATATTGTAATATTGTATATCGGTGGTGTCAGAATTAGCTTTCTTTTGTTGGCTTTGTGTGTCATAGATTTTTTAAAAAAGAGTAACTTATAAACCTTCTAAAATAGATTAGTTTGTAGAGATTACTTTTCATGAGTAACTAAGCAATTGATATTCGGACATTTAGTAAATATGCAAATATTGGCCAGTACCACTTTCTTTCTATAGAAAGTCACAAACAAATCCATTTAGCAACCCCACCCATATATTTGTGATAATCTAAGATAACTTTTGCCCAATAAAAACTTTTGTGTGATTTTGATGTTCTGTCCCTCCAATATTCTTATTTTTATTTATTTTGAAGATTGGCTTATCAAAAGAATTCCATTGCAAATTTGAAGCTAATTAATTGTTTAATTGTTCCTGATCTCCCAATAATTTTGATTATGAAATAGACATTTTTGGCTCTATTTTCTTAAATAGTTCCAATTGTATAAATACTGGTAATTCCTAAGTGAATTTGACGTAGGAGAAGTATATGTTCATATATGTTTTTACCCATTATTTGAAAGTACTTTGCTTTGTTCTTCAAAACAACATCTTCTACTAGACCAAACTCTATTTTCAATGTTACCCTATGCATAATGTCCCCTAAAAGGGACGCAATATATAAAATGATAGAAAAGACAAACTAACCACAAATTTTGCTTTGAATATGTACACATATATTGTATACACATCTAAATAAATAAATATATTATAAATGTTTTTTTCTTTATTATAGTTTAATTATTATACTTGTATTTGCATTTTGATGGATTATTACTTTGCGTCCATTTTTTAAAATAAAATATTAAAATCTAAAATCAAATATGTGTGCATTAAGCAATAGCACATATAATTCTATATATGTTTACTTGTAAAAACTACAATAAATAACTTTTTATCCTATTTCAGAAAAACATATATAGTCAAAAATGCACGTTCCCTTACGGGGACTCTATGCACTAATACGTTAAATGATGGTAGCTCATATTCAATCAGAATATGCAAAAATGCTACAAAAAAATAGATGGGAAATATGCTCTCATCGCTTACGAAAGGATTATAGACAAATAAATTTAGTATTTAGGTCATTTTACAAAATTTTACCGTCCAAACAGGTTTTTGTTACATATTTATAAAAAAAACTATTATCACAACTTTAGACGGTCAAATATATAAAATTAGTAAATAAGTTTTTTTCTTTGAATGGTTTTTTAAATATGCGATTTGTCAATAATTAAAATCCATAATTTTTAGTAAAAAAAATGTATTTTTTTTAATTCTTCATACTATTTATGATATTCGTATAGTTTACATGCATGGCTTACACAATTTGTAATTATTTTATATTGATAATATATTGACACCCAACTGAGGGCCTTTTTAGAAATTTCACGGATTGTCCAATAAATAGTACTTTTAGAGTGCCTATTGTATAATCCTTGTAAATATAAAACAAAGTTTAATTCTTTTTAAAGTGAAATATTATTAATTTTTATTTGAAATAATGAATGCAAAGATATTTTTTTTAAATTGTATGTTTTAAAACCAGCTAAAAACATGCTCTCTTGCAGACTGGGGGCAAAGTTTATAAATCGAACCGTAGGCGAGCAAGGTGCTCACAGCGTACAATTCTTACCGGTTTTGGAAAAAAAAATATTTTAATAGCATGCGGAAAACTAACGTTTGAGCGTGCGCAAATAAAAAAAATGCAAGCTAGTTTGGCAACATTCTCAAGTAACAATTATCTTTCAAAAATGACGTTTCAAAATTTATCTTCAATCATTTATTAGCGCTGCCGAAGTGGGTCAGTAGTTGATGCGTGGACAGCTATCTTCTTTCGGATAGGAAGGAAAACTGTAGATTCTGTATACAATTTTCTAGATGTTGCATGCACGTTAAAGAACCTAATAATTTAGGTTAATAAACCTAATAATTTAGGTTTCAGGCGTCTCAAAAGAATACAGAAATAGGCCAAAGTTAAAGAATGCATTGAAGAAAAAGAAGATAATAATCTTCTAATATATTTTTATGCATTTTTAACAAGTAAATGTGACTTGTTAAATTTAGGATGTTTTGTTCGCCGTGTTGCAATATCTTCAAAATCATATAAAATTTGATTAAAATAAGAACGTTTTGGCTACATTTTAGAAACTTTAGTACTTACTAAAGATTATGTACAATGTACGGTATGAAAGAATACTGCAGATTCTTGTTACGTATTGTGCTGCAATTTCTCGTACTCAGCAATGTTTTCTTTCCCACCTTAAATCGTAAATAAACTACAATTTCACAATTTTACTTTAGTTTTTCATTTTAGACAAGTAAAACCGACATTTGTTAAATCTAGGATGCTTTGTTTGCGATGTTACAGTAATGTCTTAAAATAAAATGTAATTGCATAGCAAGCGAGGTAGGCATCAGCCGAGGATAGCAAAGAAAATTTCGGCAGTGGTGAGCATAGCATTTTTAAGCGGCATCAGTTTTGCGTTTACTTAATTTAAGTGTTATGTAGTAACAGTACAGTGATAATTTTGTAATGTCAAACACATTCAGCGGGCGGAATGTGTTTTGAGGTACGGAATTGACACTTTCAGTTATAGTAATTGCAAATTCCAACTTTCTGGATATAAATGCGGCCAAAAACATTGACTTTCGGATATAGCCGCCTACAAAGAATATTGCAGGTTTCGTACACACTACGCGTCGTGCTCCAATTTCTCATACTCAACCTGCAATATTTTCTTTCAGATCTTACATTACAGTAAATACCTATTAATCCCATTATATTATATTATTGTATGAGCAAGCGGGATGTTAAATAAATTCTTATTCTGGTTTTCCATTGCCGCCGGTCTACAGTTCTCTTAATTAACCATATAAATTTAACCAAATGAGACATTTCAAAATAACGTTATGTAATGTTTTTTATATACTTTATTAACATTATAATGCATAATTTGTATTTAACAGATTAAATTAAATTTTTAAAATTAAATATATGTTGTTTTTTTACAATTGAAACATTGTAAGTATGAAATTATATAAATATTTATTTAAATAATTTTTATATACGCAGGTATAAAAAATTATGTGTAGAAAATGTTCGGTCCGAAATTTTTTTTCAGGTTTTGTAATTAACATTAGTAACCAATTTTTATGGTGGAAATATGTAAATATCAAAATAAAATTATGAATACTATAATATATATTATAATACAAAATAAAATTTTAAAAATAATTTAGAAATCCACAATAGAATTGTTTAACAAATTTCTATTCAATTCGCATAGCGGTATAAAATTACAGCCTCCCTCCAATATACAATGATCAAAACAACAAAAAAAATCGTGACAACAAAGCATTCCAGGAAGGTAACGTGTAGTAGCTTCCGGCTCGTAATGAATTAATCGGAAGTCGTTAGGTGGGGCAACATAAAGCGATAACAGGTACTTCGCACTGACACCTATTATAGTCATATAACATGTGATGTTTGATTTGCTTCGATACCGACGCGCCTTCCCGCACTTCAGTTTAGTTCCGATAATGTATATTATTATTTGGGAGAAAGCAGGAAAAATATTTTTTAGCTAATCTATTATGGCTACGATGCTGGATGCGTAAACAATTTTATTAGTGTTGTGTTGGAATAGTGTTTACTTTGGAATTGTTGCACTCCAGGTAAATTTATTTTACATTTTTGTATATTTAAGAATTAATTAGACAATATAAATAAAAATTGATTTTGAAATGCAATAAAAACATATAAAATAAATTTTATTTTATTTTTTTATAAGCAAACAACTGTAATAATATATAATATAAAAAACTATTTATTATTGTATTTATTATAGACATAGTATTTTACATCATTAATAGTTTGTTAATATTTATAGAACAAATATTTATTTCATGTGTACATGTGTGTAATTACAAAAGCAGCGGTTTACTATAAATAAGCTAGTTATTCTGGGTTAAGTTTGAAGGATTGTGTAAAAACAAAATAAAATCTTAGCAAATACCTTTAAAGGTAAAAATTAACAATAGCCAATAGAAATAGAACTAAGATTAAATTATTCAAAATGATAAATTTCATTTCTATAATAATAGAATTATTACCCGCGAGGGTGCCATCTCCTGTACGAGCGATTGTGAATATTTGCGACAACCAATTGGTTTTTAACCATTGGCAGAAAATTTTAAACTATGTTTTATATTTTTATAGGTATATAACAAGTGGTTCATATATTATCGATAATTTTGTTACAATTACAATTTCTAATACTAAATAACGAAAATACAACGCAGCTTAAGTTATATTTTCCAAAAATTGGTATTATTTCATTTATAAAATATTATCGATAAAGGAACCATGAGATTATATTTGGCATGATAATATAATTTTTCAATTTCAACTAATTTTTTGAATTTGCTATGACAAACGTTTCTTATTGATTATTATTGAACTACGCGGTGCTAAGATAATTTTGCCGTGATAATCAGTGATAATACAATTATTTTCACTTATCAATACGCTATTAGATAAGGCATTTTACACGTAATTTTATGCAAAAATTGTATTCTCATTATAATAAAATGGTAGAGTATTTATAAAATGATTATTTATTTCCAATTAAACTATAGTAATTAATATACCTTAAAATATGTAAATATGAAGCAATAAAGTGAAATTCAATTTAAAGTTAATTAAAATCATTTTTATTTTATGTATAACATTAGTCTTTCAAATAGTTTTAAAATTGAATATAGAAACTTTTGCGTATTGAAAATTATTGCGTAAAACTTTTGCTAATACTTTATAGTCTTATGTGATGTGAAACAATTCTAATAAAACTTACATTTTAAAATCTCTTGTGCTAATTTTAATTCTATTGTTTTTATTAAATATATTTGAATATAGAGATGGTGAGAAGTTTTGATTAAACTTAATTTTACAAATTAGAAAAGGGAAAGATATTCAATTATATACATAACGAAAATATACGACAACAAAAGTATTCATTCCCACGTAATTAACTATACGTAATTATAATAAATAATAATCACGTTTAAATAATCTCTAATTTTACTATTCCAATGAGAACTTACACTTGACCATGAAATTATTGTTTTTCTTTATAATTATTGTAAATTTATTTAATAATACAGGATTTGAAATAAATTACTATGTTTTTTATCACAATTTATTTAGTCACACCGTGACTGCAGTTTCGACTGAACCTCAGTCGTCTGATGAAGACTGAGGTTCAGTCGAAACTGCAGTCACGGTGTGACTAAATAAATTGTGATAAAAAACA
>JARJEC010120548.1:0-16662 GCA_030264575.1 Tachinus sp. AB-2021
GGAAAAGAACAAACACAACGATAGATTTGGAATATGCGAATGCAGTTCTAGTTCATGTACCCAATATTCTTAAACTGCATTATTCGAACTTGTACAACGCCTTGACGAGACCGCAGATATTGAATTGCGAGATGCAAATGGAGCCGGCAATGGATGCCCTCTTGGTCGCAATTAATAATTTAAAATCCGAAATAAAATCGGTCAAAGATTCGGCCGCCAATAAAAAAAAAAATGGGAAAAAGAAAATCAATCCGAAGAAGGCTTTTGCAATTTCCGCCGCCATCGGCATTTTATTGTGCACAAACTTCATATATTTTCGTAAATTTAAATATTAAAACTGTTCGTTATAATTTTTTTTATAAAATACATTTTAAGGAATAAACATATTTTGCAAATATTTTATTAATCTTGTTGAGGATCGGACGAAATTGCCTCTCGACTTTCGTAGCTCCAGAATGCTTGGAATTCAATCAGGATGCTTAAAAATGTTTCGCCTTTACCGCACGCTATCAAATCGTCGAGTGTAATTTTTTCGGGATCGGCCGGTTTTACCATATCGAATAATTCGTCTTTTAAATCGTTGAAGCAAACAATATCCGCATCGTGCGCTCGTAATTGTTCTTGTATGGCTCGGAAATAGTAGTTTAATGTAAATGCATCTAAATAGCCGACGCCGTTTAAATCGAGTATTTTAAAAAGGAATGCCAACGCTTGAGGTTCAGATCGATTTTCCAAGGCTAAAACTAGATCGAGGTAAGTTTTATAATCCATCTCTCCGTTATAAGTCAGGCAGGTTTGGAAAACTCGTTCTAAAAATGGCTGCGTCAATGTGCCCGATCCATAACCTGAAAGTTCCGATAGACTGAGCATTCCGTTATGGTCACGATCTAGATTCAAATAATGTCCATATACTCGTAAAGCGGATGGCGCACTAAACCAGTTTTGTTCTTGATTTTCTTTGCAAACTTCCTCGACGCGGAGCTCTAATAAATCATCCAAAAACGAACAGGCGAGTACTTCGAGGATTCTTACACGGCCCGCGCGTAATGTATCCAAGAAAAAGAAAAATTTCCTAACGGCTGTGCATATATAAAATGGATGAAACGATTTTTCTAGTCCTTCCAGTTGAGGCAAAGTCGGTAATAAATCGGTGATGTAATTTTCCAAATCGGTTTCCCGCAAATATCCTTGCCCCGTGCTATCAAACAAAGACAAACCGATACGGGTTTGTTGCAACCAAACTTTCTGCATGATGTAATTGAATAAGGACATTATGGAAACACGTCCTTGTGGATCGCCTTGCTGCAGCTTGGCGAAAACGTGGGCGGTAAAATAAAAACCGACCTTTGGGCCTAAAATTTAAAAGGCAATTATTTTATTAGTAATTTGATTTTATTAATTACCGGCCAACGCAACCACTTTTTTATAATCCTGATATGTAATTAATTGTTCGTCCCTTGACGATTGATGCTTGTCCAATAAAACCCATAACGCTTTTAATTCGACATTATCGACCAATTGACGGCTTCTTCTTTGTAAGAAACTGGATCGTGTTTCTTCGCGTAGCTTCAGACGCAACGGTTCGTCCTCCGTTGGTAGCTTATAAAAAAATCTGGGTATTCCAGATCGTTTATTATCAACACTGGCTCCATATTCCTTCAAATGTATTTGAAATAACCTGTCTTCTAATTTGTCTAACTCTTCTGCATCAAAATCTGTAATATGTATTATAATAAACGGAAACCGAATTGTGTGGAATTCTAAGGACGTACCCGATTTCTTTTTCTCCAACTTCTTCTTTAACAAATCTGTTAAACTCATCACAATTGATTGAACAGATTCAATTCAACAACAAACTTAAATACTAAACAAACAGCTATTCAATGTATTCTATATTCTGACACATATGTATGACAAGTTGCATAACTTTGTTTGTTCAGGATTGTAGTTAGGCCCAATTGCTTACGGGATGAAGATCATAAACATTAAAGTTTTAATTGCTGGTATAAGTTTTATGAGTTATTGAAACATTTTACTGTCAATAAAAATTTTTAATTTATTTCTTTAGATAACGATAAAATAATCTTTTATAGATTTTACTAATATAATTCAAATTTATCCCTAAACCGGTCCTGGCTAAATATTAATTCAGCAATTTAAAGATAGATGACTCTGTTATGAATTGCAAATTTAAACTTAAAGTTTGCTTTATCTCGCACAGATGTCACCAATTAAAAATAGTATTTATAGTTTTCCGCAAATATAAATGTCCATAACATAGCCAAGAAAAACTCAAGGTATCTAGAAAATCAATTATTTCATATTTGAAGCTCGCAAAAAGAGAGGTTGGTCATTGCGAATCAACTAACGCATGCGTCAATTTTTTGACAGGTAATTAAGAAAAGACGTGACTTTATCAATTTAACCTGTCACACGCATCAAATTTATTGATGCGGATTTGATTGAACGTACGTGTTGTGTTGTTGCGCATCGTGTTTTCCAGATGATTCTCAATTTGCAGTGCAGTGAGAAATAAGGATATATTTAATTAGCGAATTTGTGGAAAGTGTCTTATGTTGATACGGCGCGTAGTTTTACGCGGCCCCATATCGAATTATGTCATTTTCCAAGAATCCATTCGTGAGTATTACAATTTATAATAATAGCTATTAACATAACCTATAATAGTAATGTAGGGCTATCACAGGATCAGAAAATGTATTTTCTATCCTATTTATTATGGTTTATTGCGGTTTACAAGGTCTGCCATGCGCGGGGGTGTCTTAGTCTAGTGCTATTTGGTGATGGATAACATGACCTACTTAAACTAACTTTGACTAATTGCCCAAATCAACTAGTTTACTTTTTATCTATATTCGCTAATTGAAATACTGTTGATTGTAAAATGGGATTTCCCACATTCCAAAATGCGGCACCCATTTGTTTTGGATATGTCTATTTATATGGGACTATTTATAAATGAATCTGTCCAGTGGTATTTGCAATTGCCAAAGACACTTACTTCAATTTTATTTCACTCGTACTTTGCTTTAGCTGTTTGAGTTTCAATTTGTTAATTAATTAAGTGATAAAGTTTATTAAATAAATCAATCAATTTTGCATTTGCAGATTACAAATTTTTTCTCTTGTAAGAATGTTCAGTTTAGAAGAATGAAATAAAATACAAAGTAATCATGTTATAGATTTATCAATATATCGAGAGATCGTTTATAATATATAAATCATAAGCTTGCAATTTTATCGACAAAGCTTCTTTCAATTTTTCAAATTGCTAACTTGATGAAGTTGAAGTATTTGCCATATCATTTACATTTTCTAAGATGTTCAGTTCAAGCGAAATGTCGTGAATTCATTCGGCAAATATTAAAAAATCTTTGAGAATCGTGAAATATTGACATTTTTTTTTTGTAGAGAAAAATATTTGAAAAATGTTGAGAAAAATATTTGAAAAATGTTGAGAAAGATTTCTTGACATTTCACAGAAATGTTGTTAATTTTTGAGAAATGTTGCTAGACGTCAAGTAATATTACAAGATTATAATGTTAAGATACATTTGAAAAATTTTGAGAATATGTGTTGAGAATTATGTTGAAAAATCTTGTATTATGTTGGAATCTCTTAGAAATATTGTGAAATGTCAAATGAAAAGTCTCGAGACACATTTGAAAAATAATTAAATAATGTTGAAACATCTTTGAGAAATACTGTGAATGTGTCTCAACATTTTGTAATATAATTATTGAGACACATTAAAATTAAAGTAAATGTGTCTCAACATTTTTTAATGTGTCTCGACATTTTGAAATTTAATTGTCGTGCCATATTTGGGAAATGCTGCGAAAAATGCTGTGAAATATTGAGAAATGTCGTAAAATGTTCAGAAATATTGTGAATGTGTGTCGGCATTTTGTAACGAGACACATTTGATAGATGTTGAGAAATGTCATGAATATTGAGAAATGTTGTAAAATCTTGAGAAGTCTTCGAAAAATATTGTGAATGCATTTCAACATTTTGTAACAAAATTTTTGAGATATTTGAAAAATGATGAGAGATGCCGTGAAATTTTAGAGAAATTGTTGAATTATGTTGAGAAACGTAGGTAAATATTGTGAATATGTCTCAACATTTTTTTAATATACTTATTTTTTAAGACACATTTTGATAAATCACGTGAAATTTTAAGAGATATAAAATGTTAAGAGATTTTTAAGAAATATTGTAAATGATTTGAAATTATTGATTGATTTTGAAATATAATTGTTGAGACACATTTGAGAAATGAAGTGAAATATTGAGAAATGTTGAAAACTTTTCTATGTATGTATGTCAGCATTTTGTAAAATAATTCTTGAGACACAAATGCCGTGAATTTTTACGAAATGTAAAATGTTGAGAAATATTGTGAATGTATTTCAACATTTTGTAATATAATTGTTGAGACAAATTTGATAAATGTTGATAAATGTCGTGAATTATTAAGAAATGTTGAGAAATATTGTAATATAATTGTTGAGGCATATTTGAGAAATTTTGAGAAATGCTGAAAAATTTTGAGAAATCACTGAATTATAATATTTCTCATAGATTTTTCACCATTCTACAACACTTCTCAAGTGTGTCTCAACTTTGAGAGAAATATTGAGAAATGTCAAGTGTGTTGAGACTTGAAATTTTGAGAAAGCCTTGTTAAAGTTGTGAAATATTGTAAAATTTATAGTTCTATTATTCTACTTCTTTTATTTCTCAAAATGTTAATGTTGAGCAACATTACAAGCGTTTGAGAGATGTTGACAAAATATTGCAAAATATTCTCCATTTTTTTTGTTGTTGAAATTTTGAGATATGTTATGAGAAATATTACGAAATGTTGAGAAACGTTATGAAATATTTTAGTATTTTTGGAAATGGGGCAGAGGGGGAATTTATTGCTAAATATTGTAAATATTCATTAATTAATCACTGACATTATGAATTATTAAATGTGACTTGCGACCCGTTACACCCCACTTGCGATCTAAGACTCACGAACCACGACCACCGACCCGCGACTCACATCCCACAATTCCTGACTCGCAACTCACGACCCCCGACTTGCGATCCAAGACTCACGAATCATTACCCGCGACTCACTTCCCACAACTCCTGACTAGCAACAAAACAACCCCCGACCCGCGGAATACGACTCACGTAACCCACAACTTACGACTTGCTACCAGCAATCCACGGGACTCGTAACTCACTTGAGACGTAATTTCAATTTTACGTCACAATATTGTGCGTATAATAATGAGTTACGTTTGTACATTGCATTTGTATCGCACAGGAACGCTAAAACTGCAGTCTGGCAACACTGCACTACGGATGAACTTGATACACATATCGCTATAAAAGTTTCACTTCAGAAGAAATTATTGCAACTAAAAATATCAACAAATCTTTGAAAAACTTTTAAAATTTCGAAAAATGTCAAGACAATATTTTTAAAAATTGTATAATGTTGAGAACTATTGAGAAATATCTGACAAGCTTTGAGAAAATGTCTAGATGTTATCTCAAAATATCGAGAAATGATATGTTGCGTAACATAACATGGGTGCGTAATATCGAGCCGGCGGCATTACAAGGCTGGTTCGGACTACGCTAGATAGTAGCGAGTGGTGTGCGGCCTACTTACCACTAATCGATTTAGAAAAGTGTCTCCAAACACAAGGCAAGTACTAACGTTTAGTCGATTTTTTATGATTTTTTGCTATTTTGTCTTCATTTATTTTGCTCCCTCCAACTTATGGCGTCTACAGTTTGAGAACTGCTGCACATAATATAACATTGATGAAATTGGCGTCGATTTTTGAAGAGTCGCAAACACCTGTACCGAGGTCTGCGGACCGCCCGACTAACCAACGCAGTCGGACTTGTTTAGTGGCGAGTAGACTGCCAAGTTTGGAACGGAGTGGGGGCTACTCCTACTCGTTCGACACAAATAGAGCCAATTCTATTGATCGATTAAATAGCTTTATTATCCACTCGATTAAATTTATCTGTTCGCACGCGGTTAGTAACTAAACTACTCGCAACTCTACTAAACTATTTTCCCTAGTCCGAACCAGTCTTTACGCCTTTCCTTGAGAGGGAAATTATAGATTTATTATTTTGCGAATCAATTTATATAATTTTTTAATGTACTGGATGCAACCAAATAATTAAAACATATTTAAAAATACGAAGAAGAAAACGGAGCGTGTAACCTTAAATATGCGAATCGCATCGTTAAGCTCATGATAAATACAGTATGCTCACTTATGGGGGATCATAACTAGATTCTTTTTCATTTGATCACTCTTGCCGAGATGTTTATGTCTAAAAAATTGCGTGTTACATGTCTGAAAGTGTGAATTCAAAATGGAATTTGAATTAGTTTCTTGTTTTCGTTCAATGGTGCAGTGCAAATGTAAGATTTTTATTATATTTTTAAATTCAAATTCGTATTGTTAATGTTATTATTGCAATAATAATTCATTCATTGACCCAAGGTATTATTTATGCTGGCATAGTACAACCAAACGTGCCGCGATTCAATAATACCATTCGATGTGTCAAGTTATTTAGTCTAATACATTGATTGATTGATGACATGGCATCGATAAGTTGTAATATTCATTCAAATATTTAAATGAAGCTTAAATTTGTTTAAATTTTTCAGCGAAATTGATTTATATAAAATATTTCACATTTGTTTATTCTTTTTGATTTTATAATCGATATTTTAAATACCATTATCAAATAATATAATTATTTTTTTTATTATTTCATTATCGAAATATTAATAGATATTGGGGTCAGAAAACATATTCTGATTTAGTCACTCATTTAAAATGTTCAATAAAAAGTTTATAATCAATTATCGTATATTGTTTGCAAGAAAATGCATATATCACTTTACTATATAGTTTATTTAAATAAGGTTTTTGTAAAAATGTACGATAATATGAAATCGGTTGCTCAAAGCTAAACTATTAAATCATGGAAATTGTGGACAAAATTCATGAATATTCTTTTGGAACAATACGGATGTTCTAATTTTAAACACGCTCGATACAAATCTATTTAGGTATGAGATATTAACATACTCTATAAATAATAATTAGATATTTACGTTATCGTGATCGAATGTAATTAAGGTGCTCTAGGTTTCTCTGGAATATTTAGTTTATTGTAAGCCGTTTGTATATAATTATAATTTTAACCATCACTTGACCTATTTGCTATAATTCGAAGAGGTATTTAATAAATTCCAATGGGTGTTGTTGCAAACTTTGAAAGTGGTTGTGATTTGTGATCAAAAATGAAGTGCATCGACGTCCAACAACAGCAAAGTTTTTGGGCATCGATGCACCTCATTTTTGCTGAGAATGTTGCCATTCTTTATTTTAATTTTATGATCATTTGCAGAAATCTGTATCCCTTTTTATCTCATGTTTTATTATTTTGCGTCGAAGACGAATGTTTGACTTTATTCATGACTACAAATTAAACATTGAAAAGTTTCACGTAAACATTTAAAACATATCTGAACTTCGGATACATCTGGGCCATACAATTTCAAAAATTAACTTTTATTGTTGCTACTTAATTTGATACACAACAAATTTGGTTATTTTAACGTAAAAAGTCGTGAGTTATAAGTTGGCATATGACCTTTTTGTGGGAGGAGAAGCTCCACATGGCAGTGTATAAGTGGCCTTTATGCAAAATGAACCATTACCGATAACAACATTCTCTCGTAACCACATGAGCGCCAACGGGATTACCTAGCATCATTAACTTTATATTCTGTCTTGACCCTTTACCTATCCCTCTCTTTTCTTTTCTCTTAAAGGTATTTCTAATCACCTTTTATTCGATATCCCAGCACTGCCGATTTATGGTACGAGTGCACAAGGCTTGCGCTCGTGGCCCAGTTGGCTTGGGGCTGGATCGATGTCTCACAGCCACCGTGTTCAAATCAATTTTAATGAGGAGGATCGAAAATACTCTGTCTCCTAGTTACACTTACTCTCCAACACGAGCCCCACTATTTTCTTTGCGGTTACTTTGTCTATGCTTATGGAAGTAGCTCAGATCTTTTTTCTTCCTAGTGCATTGTAGCGCCATGTGTTTGGCGGTGTTGGTCATGCCGCAGTATGGGCAGTGTTCGTTTGCGAGTAGTTTGAATCGTTGTAGGTATGCTTCAAAGCACCTGATCCCGCTAAGAACTTGGGTAAGACGGTAGTCGATACTCCCATGTCTCCTGTTCAATCATGGACTTATGTAATAACTTGCTGGTAGTCCTAATCCAAGCAGCTGTGTCTGACTTCTTGCCACTCTGCATTCCACGTTGCTATTGTCTCATTGCGTTTTATTTTTGATCCATTCTGCGGGCTACGTTTGTTCTTTCCAGGGCTAATAGGTGTAAGGAATAGTAGCAGCTATTTTTTTAGGACGTACCGCTTGGCCTCATCAAGTGGCCCTTGCGAATAATTTGCGCATTACCTTAACGGTTTTCCTCTCTGCGCAAATCCTGATGTTACATGTCCTTGTCATCCTCCATCTGATTTTTGCTGTGGTTATGGTTTAAGATCAGCTGCTTTCTGCTTGGTGGAATTCACACAGTCAAGCTGCGGTAACACATGCTGTCCTCGGCCCATCTCCACCCATAACTGTTAGCGTTTCCTCTATTTCTTACCTTCCCATCCATCTTTGCTTTCTCTTCTTTCTCCCAATCTTAACCAGTACCCGCTATTGCCAATATCGTTTGTCTAAAATCTTGCGATACTTTTTTACTTGTAGTTCTAGGCTTTTAAGCCATATAGTATAGTAGATGCTACAATACTATACAACGCTCTTTTCTTTTCTGGGCCCGCCTATGTTTAGCATTAAATATGGGCTCATGTTCCTCTTGTGGACAAGAACGGCGCCCAAGCATTTAATGCAGTTTTTACGATAAAGCCATCAATTCTAAGAATGTGTCTTTAGGCTTCTGCAGTCCGCTAAGATGATTGCCTCGCTTTTGTGTGCTGCAAGCTTGAGTTTTTTCCAGTTTAGCCCTCTTATTGGCCTTCCAGCTGCCCTTCCTGTGTTCTTTATAAATTATCCAGTTTCCGGTATTATAATTATGCTTGTATCGTCTGCATAAACAAAAAGCCAGACATCGTTCATCAACTTTAACCGCTGGATGCCGTTATAATTTTTATTCTGCAGCGTTGGTCTCTGTTTGAGCCTTGGGGGACCCCGGCTATAATGTCTATCTTATGTTTGTCGTCAAGGAGAAAACTGCAATTTTCAGGTAGTTACACGTAATGTTAACTAAATAGTCTGAAATATTAGATTTCATTATATTGCCAGACCGAGCGGAATTGAAGGCGTTTTTGATGTTGGTTGATTCGGCGGGGTGACACGAGAGGACCTGGAGATGCCGTCGGGAGGTCTGGGAAGAGTTTTCTTTTCTGCATGAGCATCCTTTGGTAATCTTTTTAGCTCTGCATTCTCTCACTCGTTCCTGTGCCTTCTGTATACCCTAGCGTCTATCGTGGAGCGCCCATCCAGGAAGTCTCCTCAAGTTCATCAAGCAGTTTTCTATTCAGGATCTGCTCAAGGAGCTTGGGGATTACATTGAGGATACACCGAAGTGTGTACATTTTGCCCTCTCTTTGCTGTCTGCTGTTTTTTCTATATTATATTTTCTATTAGGAAGGTTACTGAGGAGAGCTTTATAGGTCTGGCTTTATAGTTCTGGCCTCTATGAATCTTTTGGTTATAGCATTAAAATAATTTTCGGGGAATGGCATCCTTGCCAATCTTGATTTTTCTTCTAGCTTTCCTCAGCTCTTTACCTTAGGGTGTATTACTCAGGCCTACAGTTGATGGACGGTCACGACTTTTTAGGGTGTTCAATTTTTTTGCACCTCCTCCGTCAAGCAGACAGGTAAATCGATTTTACCAATAGCTATTTTGCAGCTTGTGCTCCAGATGTCGTTATTTAATTCTCGGCACTACGTTCTTTTTGGCTTTGGATATTGCAGTCTTTAGTTCCTTTTTGCGAAACCTATATGCTTCTGCCTATGGATCTATATCCTCTTGGCTTGAGTTGGGTTTTTAACTCTTGTGAGGTGGCCACTTTTTTTAGGTTGCGAATCGCACCTGTCCATCAATATAAGGTTCGATTACTCTTAGCTAGCGAATGTAATCCCGGGATCGCGGTTGATTTGTGTCGGGATTTTTGGATCTTGGGATATCGAACGTCGCCATCCGCCGGACCGATCGACGGTTTGGAAACGCAACGAATCACTCATTTCAGACTCGAGTTTTCATTTTTATCCTGAGCGGTTTTACTAACTTTCTCTCTCTTTCGCGCTTTCTCTCTTTCTCTGTTTCTCTCTTTCTCGCTTTTTCTCTTTCTCTCTTTCTTTCTCTCTTTCTTTCTCTCTTTCTCTCTTTCTCTCTTTCTCTCTTTCTCTCTTTCTCTCTTTCTCTCTTTCTCTCTTGCTCTCTTTCTCCTTCTCTCTCTGTTTCTCTTCAAAGTTTGTTTCAACTTTCCTTCACTTGTTTGATATCGGTCTGATTATATTATTTTGTCCTTAGATAGAGTTTATTACCTGCTTAAGGCTGCACTTTCAAGTAACCTGTCTCTAGGGAGAGATTCCTGGGATGTGTGGCGGCAGTCTTACGTGCCTAGCGCACCCGTTAGTGGCCTTGTTCAAGAAGGATTTGCACTCGCCCTGTGACGCTTTCAAATACTACACCTCGCTCGAGCTTGTCAATCGGATAGTATTAATGCAGTGCTGAATAGGTATCTGTTCACTTGCTGTTACTGAGGGAATCCTTGTTAGTTTGTCTTCCGCCGCTAAATATAAAAAATATTTAATTTCGTAATCCCGGGTTTGTAAAAGTTGCCCGGGATTGCATTTTTTTCGGGAATGACGGCGTTACAAGCTTTTACTTGTCAAAATCATAGCTGTGTGCTTGAACTTGACTTCTACCTAGTCGTTGCCGCGATTTTGCTTATCAGTTGGTTTGCAAGTTTTTTTATAGTACCAGCCTCTCTACAAATTCGGGCTGGTACTCGTCGCGTTATTTTACGTTGACGTGGCGTGACATCAAAATCTATGCTTTCCCTCAACGCTCACTTTCCATTTTGTCTTTGTCACATCAACACCACCTAGCTCAATTTGCTGGAGAACTAAGTTTGCTCACTTGTGTAGAAAAGAATCTGAAGCCAGTAATATCAAATACTCAATTTGACAAAAAACTGAGATAGGTGGTGTTGCCGCGTCGACATAGATTTGTGAGGATTGCAATGGTCACTTCGAAGTATGACGAGCCAATTGCCCTTTCAAAAATTGGCTAGTTCAAATTGTGTGCAACTTTCTGAGCTTTTTGTATTCATCATTATTTTTATACAGTCAGCATTTTATAAACCCGGGCAATATTTTGATTGTTTTTCGATATTTTGAAACACCTCAAATATTTTTCGGTACTTTCACATTATTTCTCAATATTATGCAAACATTTCTCAACATACTCATTACAACACTCTGCGTTATAACGTGAAAATTGAATAAAAACAAAACCAAATCAAAGGTAATGCATAACTGGAACTTTTTAAAAATAAATAATTACATATAATTTAATATTTCTTAAAAGTACTAAGATGTATCCAAAAATAGTTAAAAACAGTAACATACTACTACTTATAACAATTTAATACATTGCCCCATTTTGATTAGTGGCATGATTTTGTTTTTTGAATATGATTTGCTAACGTATTGCACTAAAACACTTATTTTTTAAAATACTAGATGTTTGTGCGTGTAAACCAGACCGCTAAATATAGGCCATGTAATTTTAATTTTAATTTATTAGATAGCACATATTATTTTCAAAATAGTGTGAATAAATTAGTAGTCTAGTGTGTGGCTTTTTTCGCAGGAAGTTGTCTAACACGATCCCCTTGCTAGCCTACCAACCCTCCAAGCCACTGGTGCCTGTGTGAGTATGTCAGTTCCACTAATTTGCACGTAAAATTATCATTATCCACTTCTTTGTAAATATTTTCCTTCTGCTTTATTGCTTTCCAGATTATTTTGCTAAGTTAGATTATTGCTCTTTCGCCGCACCATTTCCATTTTCTTCACCATGTTTTATTTATGTTTTGCGGAATCGGCAAAAATTGCGCGAACACCTTGGGGATCGCGGCGCCGCCGGATCAGTTCAATGTCACATTTCGGCATTGGATTTGGTGCCGCCATAATAATTATACGTGTTTGATTTCGGGACGGAACGGATAATATTTTTACTTATATAGATGAAAGCAAAACGGTGTAGAAATGACTCGTACCGATCGGATATTCCTTATTTGGTGGTGGCAATGACGAAACACCGGCTGCTGTATTGCTGAAAGGCTTCCCCACCAATGGATTATGGTAATGTTTATTGTCAATTGTAGGAAAGATACAGGAGCACACGTAATTAACTTGCCACCTGTATATGAATCAATTGTGACGATTCTTGTTTTTATAGTTTTTACATAAAATTTAAATAGACCTTGAGATGGATTTGTGGAATTTTATTCGCAACTATTCCAGATCATTCGCAAAAGCATATTAGGTATTTTCATGCAAAAATAATTGGAAAAATATAAATAAATTTTGTTCGCACATTTTTCACGACGTAGATAAACGTTTTAATTGTAAATATTTATAATTGTTTTGATAATTTTTAGACCTTTTGAATGCGTTATTGATTAACGCGATTTGATTAAGTATATTGCATGTTTAAATAACTTAGTCTTTTTATTTTTTTATGTTATTGATTCTATACTACAATTTTACGCAATTCGCATATATTATCTGAATGCGTAATGCGCATATTTAACTAAAGTATTCGCGCTATTTTATTGCTATAAATAATTCCTATTATTTTTCTGATTTTTTTTTTACAAAATATCAAATAATAATTCTTGGAATTTAGCAAAACATAAACGAACAAAAATAAATTATTGAAATCAAATTATGCATTCTAAAAATTTAAATTCAAAAATCTATTTTTTTAATTTTCATCAAGAAAAAGATACTTTTTTTAAAATTATTAATTATATCTCTCAATATTTTCATTTTTTTATTGTTTTTCTTTTTCTGGAAACAACCTTAGAAGTTAAAAATCAATTAAAACAATTCAAACATTTTTTCAAAATGTCTGATGATTAATAATTTTGGCATAATATAAGTATGTAACTAGATATAATTTTTATTTTGAATTAGAAAATATATATATCGTACCCAAAATGAATAGGAAATGTCGAAATACATCGCTTATCAGTACAAATTCTTTATTAAATATCACTAAATGCATACACTGTTTTTGAACTTTGAAAAATGTCGCGCGATTTTACTAAATATTTGTCAATGTCGAGAATTTTTACAATATTTTTGTGAAATGTTGAATAATGCTTAAAATGATTATTGTCAGAAAATATCGAATAATACACAAATTTCGCGTAGTTATAAAAGTACAAAATCCGAAGCAAAATTTCAAGATATTTCCGAAAAGGTCGCACATCGGCGAAAGTTATATCTCTTGAGATATATTGCAAAATATTCTATAAATGTTGAGAAACGTTAAAAAATATTGAGTAATGCAACAAATAATTACGTCGCGTAATAAAGCAGAAAAATTTAAGAAATGTTGGTAAAGATATTTCTCTCGAGAAATATTAGAAAAACACTGGGTAAATTTTTGTGGATAAACTTTGATAAATATTAAGAATCGTCACAAAATATTTAGAAAATATCAAGTAATGCACAAAATGATTGCGAATTATTAAAACAGGTCGCGCAATGAAGCACAGAACTCGAGAATTGTCGAAAGTCATTTCTCTCGAGAAAGTCACAAAAATTATTTAAAAAAACGTCGAAAACCTTGCCTGATGTTGCATAATCTTTGACAAATATCTAGATATTAAGGGCATTTGTTTATTGTGTAATTTAAAAAGGAAACAAATCGCTTTTTCGGACCATTAAAAAATAAATTAGCAATTGATTAATTAAATTAAAATCAAAATCAAAATAAAGTAAACAAGGGACATTTGAATAATTTACAAAAATTTCATAGCAGATATTTTTATAAATTAACAAAAAATAAATGGGGTCGGTATACAAAATTTCAAAATGCATAAGGCATACATAAAAAATTTGAATAAATTAAAAACAATTAGAGAAAATGTTATACCAGATACTTCTTTTAGATCCAATTAAAAGGATTAGGTATTAGGCAATTCATTTTTATAATAAAAAAAAATAAATGGGATCGGTAATCAAATTAAAAAATTAGACCTCCACAAGGCATACATACAAAATTGAATAAATTGAAAACATTTAAAGAAAATTTCATACGAGATACCTCTTTTAGATCCAATTAAAAGGATTAGGTATTGGGTAATTTATTTTTATAATTTAAAAAAATTTTAAATGGGACCGGTAATCAAATTAAAAAAAAATAGAACTGCTCAATGCACTCTTAAAAAATTTGAAAAAATTAGGGACAATTAAAGAAAATTCATACCAGATACTTCTTTTAAATCCAATTAAAAGGATTAGGTATTGGGCAATTCATTTTTATAATTTTAAAAAAAAATTAAATTTTACCGGTAATCAAATTAAAAAAATTAGAACTGCACAAGGCATGTATAAATAAATTGAATAAATTAGAAACAATTAAAGAAAACTTCATATCAGAAACTTCTTTTAGATCCAATTAAAAGGTTTAGGTATTGGGCAATTCATTTTTATAATTTAAAAAAATATATAAATGGGACCGGTAATCAAATTAACAAAATTAGAACTGCACAAAGCATACATAAAAAATGATTAAATTGAAAACGTTTAAAGAAAATTTCATACCAGATACCTCTTTTAGATCCAATTAAAAGGTTTAGGTATAGGGCAATTCATTTTTATAATTTAAAAAAAAATTAAATGGGACCGGTAATCAAATTTAAAAAAATAGAACTGCTCAAGACATACATAAAGAATTTGAATAAATTAGAAACAATTAAAGAAAATTTCATACCAGATACTTCTTTTAGATCCAATTAAAAGGTTTAGGTTTAGGCATTCATTTTTATAATTTCTAAAAAAGTTTAAATGGGACCGGTAATCAAATTTAAAAAATTAGAACTGCACAAGGCTTACATAAAAAAATTAAAAACATTTAAAGAAAATTTCATACCAGACACTTCTTCTAGATTCAATTAAAAGGTTTAAGTATCGGGCAATTCATTTTTATAATCTTAAAAAAATGTAATGGGGCCGGTAATCAAGTTTAAAAAATTAGAACTGCTCAAGGCATATATAAAAAATTAGGAACAATTAAAGAAAATTCATACCAGATACTTCTTTTAGATCCAATTAAAAGGTTTAAGTAACGAGCAATTCATTTTTATAATTTAAAAAAAAATTAAATGGAACCGGTAATCAAATTAAAAAAATTAGAACTGCACAAGGCTTACATAAAAAATTTAAAACATTTAAAGAAAATTTCATACTAGACACTTCTTCTAGATCCAATTAAAAGGTTTAAATATCGGGCAATTCATTTTTATAATCTTAAAAAAATTTAATGCGGCCGGTCATCAAATTTAAAAAAATAGAACTGCACAAGGCATACATAAGAAATTTGAAAAAAATAGGAACAATTAAAGAAAATTCATACCAGATAATTCTTTTAGATCCAATTAAAAGGTTTAAGTAACGCGCAATTTATTTTTATAATTTAAAAAAAAATTTAATGGGACCGGTATCAAATTTAATGAATTAGAACTTCACAAGGCTTACATAAAAAAATTGAAAACATTTAAAGAAAATTTCATACCAGACACTTCTTTTAGATCCAATTAAAAGGTTTAAGTATCGGGCAATTCATTTTTAGAATCTTAAAAAAATTTAATGGGGCCGGTTATCAAATTAAAAAAATTAGAACTGCTGAAGGCGTACATAAGAAATTTGAAAAAATTAGGAACAATTTAAGAAAATTCATACCAGATACTTCTTTTAGATCCGATTAAAAGGTTTAAGTACCTGGCAACTCATTATTATAATTTTAAAAAATTTGAAATGGGCCGGAAATCTAAGTGTTTTTCGACATGCGAACAAGGATATTTGAGTGCCCGATTTATCAAAATTTGCATTTTTTATTTTCCGCAAATGTTATGATTTTGAAATGCTGCACAAAAAGTCTTTTCATCTTTCAATAAGGACGCGAATCACCATCGATTAAAAAAATCATTTTTTAACATTAAATGCTTATTGAAATTGCTACAATCACAATGGAATCAAACAGAAAATCTTTTTTTTTAATTTAATGGATGCAAGTTAACATAATCCAATTTATGGAAAATCTTTAAATATGTATATTAATGTGTGAAAACATCAAAACCCAAAAACGGGCACATATCTTTTATGGATTACAATCATGTCCAAAACAAATTATAAATATAACTTTCACATATGTTTATAAAATGTCCATATTATTTAAATCTATTATTAAATATAAATAGACTTGTTATGTATCAAGATTTCTATATGGAACAATTGAAAAATGCCATA
>JARJEC010120552.1:0-10552 GCA_030264575.1 Tachinus sp. AB-2021
ATTTAAACACTATCTACTACAACAAACAGTTTATTTTAAAGACATTCAGTAGACAATCTTAAGTATTTATAAAAAGGTTATCATGAAAAAAAATTATGCTAAATGTTATCAAAATTAAGAATATTTACATTATACATAAATGCCACTAGATAGCAGAGACAGGTCTTTTGATTATAGTAAATACATAGTTAGTAACAAGTATTTCCCCCTCGAACTCTAATTACAGCTTACATTCTTCTCGGCAAACTGCTAAATAACGTTTGAATATATTCTTGAGGAATTGTGCAGCAAACCAAAGCTGTTCTATTGTAGTTGGAACAGGATTTCTTCGTCGTATGCGGCGTTTAAGATAATCCCACAATTTTTGAATCTGGACTGTATCGAGATAATTAGTCACTGTATCACCTGCATGCGGTCGAGCGTTATCATGCATTAATATGAATCTTACGTATCCAATATGGCCGCCATATGATACAACATGATCTTCCAGCATATTTTCGATATACAAGTCACAAGTCATTCATCCAATCACTTCCACAAGTTTGGTGCGTCCCTCCCAACTAGTACCTGCCTAAAGCACCTCCAATCCATAATTGAATTTTAGTCTCATCCGTGAAGAGAACATTTTCCAATTCTCAATATTGCACTGAATATATGTTCTGGCAAATTCTAACCGACGAGTTTGTGATTTTTTACTTTGGCCGGTCGTGTTGGCTTTATGCCAGCTTCTTTTAATCTTCGCTTGACTGTTTTCGAACTCACATTAATTTGCCTTACATTTAAGAAATCATTTTTGAGATGCGTCCATGTCAATGTGCGATTTCGTGTAGAATTAAGTATTAAAAATCGATCATCAATTGCTATTGAACATCTTTTGCGCTCTTACCCGGGCTTTCGTAAGAAATGTTCAGTCTCTTGATACCTTTTTTAAAATATCCGATATGGTATTGTCCTCTCCTGAAATGTCGTGTGATTTATTTTTGTTTATATCCTTTATTTTGTAGAGACACAATTTGTGCCGCTTGAACTTCATTGCAGTGTCTAACTGGTGGCATACTGATGTTTTCAATTTAGTTAATTTCACTACAATTACTTAATTCATTTTAATTTTTAAAATATGTAATCAATTATTTATGATTAAATTTGCGACAGACAATAATAAACGCCATTAATGTCATTTAAACGTCAAAATTATTTTAAAACAAATGAGTAATCAATCTACTAAATGACTAACATCTGCATATATATGTTTACGGTGATAATTTCAAATTATTTTTAAGTAATAGTAATTACAAAAAATATTCGATAATTTTTTCCATGAGGGTATATATCCAATGTAACACTTTTTTACACATGTAATTTGAATTCATATTTATCCCCCCTTATGCTTGACTAAAACTTGTCATTTTACAACAAAAGTGGAAAATAGTTTTAGTTTTAGTCACGTAAATAGTTTTAGCTATTAGAGTAAAATGGTTTGATCACTCATCTAATTGTTGCATTCACCGTTGCGTGGCTCGTGCGTCCTATGTTAGACTCGTGATTAAATGATGATTCAACTTTACTCACTTGTACTAGAAATAGCTTTTCGTGGTTTATGTTTTAATGTAGAACCAACTAATTTGTTTATTAATGATATTTTAGAACAAATAATAAATATTGAGAAACAAAATAAAATCAGCACTTGGATCGGTGAGCTCATAGCCCGCCTACAGATATTGTTTTAATGTAGAACCAAATAATTTGCTTATTAATGCCAGGAAAGTAAATATATGTTATTGTGAAGTAAATGATGTTATTGTCCAACCGCCTGCACAAAGTGAATACTTTGCTTCTCAACACAGTCCGCGAAATTGAATTTCGCGGACGTTGCCCTTTGTAAAATATTTTAACATAGATGTTATAAAAAAAAGATATCATTTCATATTTGAAATATAATTTATTTATGAATATTTATAAGTAAAAAAATCTGTTATTTATATTTATTTCTGTTCCTGCAGCATATTGGAATTTAAGAAGTCATGTGAAATGGAGGTATTATTATTATTATTTGACTTTGACATCGATTTAGATGCTACGGGACCAGACATTGAATTTGAAATTTTATTCTTATTTTATATCTTCTATATAACCTTCTGCCACGATTGTGGACTTCCATCCACCGTGCCGTTATATTGCCGTATATATTAGCACCAACATCGGCAAGCAATGGAACAGAACTTCTACAACAGTGGCCCCTGTATGCTTCAGGGTTTGTTAGTTCGAGATACTGAGCAATCATACTTGATATTTTTGAAATTGTATATACCACTTGTGCCGCACAGTTGCCATTTGCCTATCAATTATTATCAAAACTAAATTTGAATCTTGAATGTCATCAAGCTCATCTCGTTGCAATGCCCCTGATATTCCCATTGTCGAAACTACCTACAATAATTACAATAAATAAAACAACTAATTATAAGCTACTATTATTACTATTTATCTTTCTTAATAAATAACTTTGATCATTGGCTTTATTCAGCAATATATTAAATTTATGTAACACTTTCGATTTTCTTGTTTAATGTCAAATTATAATTACAGATTTTTTAAAAGGTACCAATTTTAAATATTTTTTTAAAGTGCATATTATCTTGGATTATCTCAGATGTTTAGCATACAGTTTAATATGGAATACATACTCCATAACGTTGAACTTTTTAGAAGTTTTGATTTTTTCTTTAAATATAACAAAACATTTTCTGATACCGTTTCAATTTTCGTTTCTCGCTCCATTGTTTGAAATTGTAGTAACACTTACTGTCGCTGGTACTGGTATTAAACCAGAAAAGACTGTACAATATTCTTTAACTCTGGAGGTGTACCAAAAATATCACTTTTGCTGTCAGACGTTTTATTAATTTATTAGAATTGTCAATATGTTTTTTGTTTCTAAAGTAACCAGGCTATTTTAATTAAATTAGACTACTGCGTTTCCGAATCAGAAAATGAATGCAATTTGTTATCAAAATATTAAATTTTACGGTTGTACAAAAATAGTGTTTATAACTCTGCAGCGAAATTTTGTTTGTACCTCAAGATTATCTAGCCTCGGCCGCAAGCGGCCTTGGTGATAACTCTTCTCTCGGTGCAAAAAAATAGAATTAGGCGGCCTTGACATACAAATAACTATTTAAAGTGTATTTAACCAACATTTTTAGTAAAAATATTTATACTTTTAAAGTAAGAAAAAAAAAGCAAAAGAAATTCGCATAAGTGTTTTACTTATTTACTATTTTACATAATAAATTAAGTTAAAATGTCAATAATAGACTAAATTAAATTTTGTGACTTTTACTAAATACATATATATATATATATATATATATATATATATATATATATATATATACATATATATATATTCGATTTAGCTGCCACATAAGACCAACGAATATTAATTTTGCGCGTTTTTTTACAAATATGTGTATACATGCAATTTTATGATGCAAAGTTATTTTTTATCAATAAATAAGACTGTTTCCGCCTGTTTCGTGTACCGTATAGATAACACATGAGTCATTCAATTATAACAAACGTCGGGATTGGCTGTTTATTTTCTGAGAATAACATAACAATTATTTACGAACATTTGCCTGGTGTCGACAGTATACTTAATTCATTACGGTAGTTCCCCGTAAAAATATATTCAAATATCGATAAAACGTTTGCTGATGTGGTAATGGCCACTTGTAAAAATTGCCTGGTGTCGAAAAGCAATCTCAATATAAGCGAAGAACATGTTGAGAAATGTAGAAGATGGTTAGAAAATTGTACCACTAGTGACGGTGAATCGACATGCACGACAATTTCATCAAGCGAATCGAAATGCACTGATGAAACTAGTTCCACGAGTGACGATCTGTGTTACAACTCGGACGGATTAGCAATTGTTGATAAAATTCATACTAACAATGAAATTAATGTAAGTTATTACAATATATTATAAATAAAGATAATAATGATTCTCCATTCTAATATTAGATAATATTGTACATACACGTATACCGAGTGGATATCCATCGAAAGCGTTCGAACTTGTTTATTTTTTCTTGTTTTTTTTTGTAAGAAACTAGAAATTAAAAAATAAAAACTATTTGTACAGAATTTTTTTATTTAATTTTAAATGGTAGTCTACATATTTGTATTTTATTTGATTACTGATTAGATGTCATTTTTCTGATTTCAAAATCACCCAAGCCATAGTTGTGATGTGATTATTTTACATTTTATCCATTGCATTGATACATTCTTATTTAGAATATAATTTGTGCATAGTTGAATTAATAACAGTTGATGTCCAATAGTTCAATAATGTATTAATTGTTTGCAGATACATGAAGATGAGTTAGAGCAATATATAACTCAAACCCAAAACGTTTATCAGAATGTAAAAATAAACAAATCAAAAAAAGTTCACCTTGGAAATGTAACGTACATTAATGGACCAGTTTATATAAACAAAACAAAAAATGTGGTAAACGAAGTATCAGTAGTTAATAATATAGTAGTTCCTACAAACGGCGGTAAAATTCGGTTTTTTTTTAAATAATTTACATAATACATTATTGTACTTTTAGTTCGATTTATAGATCGAAAAAATTGGTTGGCGCAACCGGCATTAGAAGAATATGACAATTTAAAAGATCCAGCAAAATACGTTATTGTTTGTAAGTATAAAAAGGAACCATTACTATTCCAGATAGTATCCAAATTGGAGAGAATTTGTTCCTTTTTTGGAAGACATTAAATATTTTTTCTTTTAAATAAAATTTAATATACAAACTCGTGTGTTGTTTATATTATTAAATGCAATTATTTTAATAAGCATCAAAAATCCAAACACGTTTATGACATGTATAAATGCATGTTTGCCAATTTTAGTATATATATTATAAATTAAGTATATTTTCAATATTATAATATATTATTGTAGGTCATTCTGCCACGGAAGATGCTACATCTAATGCTGAAAATATTTTATTAGTGCGATTAATACAACAATTTCATATCGAAAGTCGAAAATATGCTGATATAGCATACAACTTTTTAATTGGTAATGATGGCAACACTTATTACGGTCGAGGATGGGGCAAAGTCGGAGCACATACATTTGGGTAATGTAAATTTTAAATATGTCTGATCATCTAGAGATGCCATCCATGTATATCTCGACTTACTATTTATTTTGAAAAACAATATCTCAAGAAGAATTTGTAGCAAACTTCAGTTTTATTAATGTAAATATAGCAACAAATATTTTTATATATCCTATATTTTCTAACCTAGTCTTCTAACTAAAATATAAAATATTTTTGCCAAACGTATTTCGTATAGTAACTTCATAGAATAAAGAATTTAAAACTTTTTTTTTTCTTTTTTGTTAAATTATAAAGTATTTAATTTAGTAATAATATCGTTTATTTTTCGTGCCTTTGGGCCTTAAAAATTAATAAAATAAATACATTCTTTACAAAAATCTTTTTACTAACAAAAACACATTTTATACAATGCAACTAACTAAATTTAACTTGCAGTTGCTTTGTTTGTTTTAGTATTGTCATCATCCATTATAGTCCTCTTTCAGACCCTTTCAGTACATCTTCTCTGTTCCTCTTTCATCTCATCACATTCGTTCAGTATATGTTCTATAGTTTCTATGTCATCTTCACACATTCTACACATGTTCTCCTCTTCGTTGATCCAGTATATTGACATTCTCTCTTCTTTCCCACATCTAAATTTTTCTACAATTTTTCTTTCTTTTATGCGGTATCTATCACTCTGTAAATATAATGGCAGTGGTGTTTTTATTATAGATTCATATTTTGCATTTCACCTAGATTTATTTACTTACATACCCCTTTCTTATCTCTGTATATTTCTATCTCTTTCCATAATTTTTCTCCATGTAATTATTCCATTTGCTCTCATTTTTTCAACTTCTTTACTGGCATGTCCATTCCTATTGTAATATCCCTCTCTACTTTTTCCGATTTTATCATTTTTGCATTTCATTTTCTGGTTCAAACATCTTGTAAAATTATACATTTACTTCTCTATCTCAATCTGAATACTTCAATGTTCTCTTTCCTGCATTCACTTTTAATTTATTTTATTTTAAATTTCCTCAAGCACGGTATACCTTAGAGTGTCTGTTTTGCTCAAGTATCGATCTCCAGCACTATGCCTGTATCAATTCTAACTATTCTTATTTTTTCTATCCCCAAATTTTAGCCCCATTATAGTAATATACTTTTCAGTAAGTTATTAAACAATATACTTTTTATTTTTATACTTTCAAACTTTAAATGTCCATTTTATTTTCATTTCCTCATGCTCTTGCTCTTCCTATTTCACATTTTTTTTTCTTCACCTTCCCCTCCATTCTTAAACATTATTATTTTTGATATTTCAAATTCACTTTTAACCCTTTCTTTCTAAAATATTTTTCTAAGTTCCTGATCATCTTTTTTATTTCTTTTGCTTCTTTTGCAACAATCGCTATGTTTTCTGCCTGCCATGTACACAGCTTCTCCTATACGTCTGTTATGTATGCCGTAAACAAGATGGGACGAATGGTCATCTCTGTCTTGCGTCCCCAAAACTTTTCACTCTTTTCCATATTCACCCATACTCTGTTCACAGTCTCTTTATATACTTCTTCCATTTTTTATCAGATACTCGTTTATTCCTATCTCTCTCAAACTGTCAAACGTGTCATAAAGTGTTTAATTGAAAACATACTAGTGAACAAGGTTCAGTTTTAGTTACAGAATGCCAGACTACTGTTGGTTTGGAAATGCATATTGACATATATTTGTTATAAACAATTATCTAATTTCACGATGCTACGAGTAGAAATCGGAAAAGAAGTTAGTAATTTTTTTAGGAAAACTATGTTGTATTCAATATCTATCAACAGTCGTAATTTGTCTGTCGTGCAGGACATCCACCTCTCCCATGACAACGCTTGTACATGTTGAACCCGACCAACTCGTTTCTCGCATCCTCCCTACAGTCCCGATCTCACATCTTCCGATTGACATCTGTTCGGTCCAATGAAGCGAGGACTTGCTTGTCAACACTTTGAAAGTGATGATGAAGTGAAGTCTGCCGTCCGTCAGTGGTTGCGCAAACAGCTTGACAATTTTTTCAGACTTTAAATTAAGAAACTCATTTCCCGCTGGGATAAGTGCATACACACAAATTGGGTGACTACGTCGAAAAGTGAAGCAAGATTGACGCTTTCACATATATATATATATATATATATATATATATATATATATATATATATATATTATATTTTGAATACAACGTACAGTTTTCCTAAAAAAATTACTCATTCAAGCGGCAATAATTAACACAACCACTCGTTCTGACTTTAATAATTTTTATGTTGGTTACACATGTGTTTTTATGTTCAATAAAAAGAAAAATAACCGCTTCTTTCTTAAAAGGGTATAAATTTTAATCAATACATACAGGGTGTTTCCTAAAAATGGTATATAACTTGGAAGTGTATTCTGCCGATAAAACAAAGCTAACTTTGCTATATAAACTATATCTCAAAAATGCTACATTATTTTAATACTTCCAAAGTAACTTGAGATATTGAAACAAAATTTCGCATGGTTTGAAAGTTAGCAACAACGCACGTTCTACGCTAAAATATTGGCCTTGTATCAAATTATATCAAAAAATAATTTAGCAATTTAATTTTGTTGCATAATTTACTTTTTACAATTAAAAGCAACCATGTTTACAACGGTATTTTACATTTGATGTTTTACTTCATAATACTTCATAATATTTCATAATATTTCATAATATTTCATAATATTTCATAATAATTCGTAATATTTGATAATATTTCATATTTCTTGATATATCATATTTAATAATATTTGATAATATTTCATAATATTTCGTAACATTTTGTAATATTTCGTAATATTTGATATTTCATAATATTTCATATTTCATAACATTTCATATTTCATAATATTTCATAATATTTCGTAACAATTATCGTCGACTTCGGGGGAAACATTTTATTTTGTTTCCGAGCTGTACCTTTTTGGTTTTATTTTTTTGGTAATTTTTGATAATCGAGTCGAGTGAGACTTTTGCCCAAAATTGCTTCTATTTCCAACATATAAATAAAATTATACAGATCTTAAATAAATCCTAACCTAACCTACATAATTGACAGCTGTCATTCAATTTAAGGTGCAATAATTTTGTAAGAATGTAGGAAACTAAAGACAAATCATATAATCTACAGCGTACAATTCTAAAATTACAATGTGGTGATCCATAACAAATATGGGAAAAAGAATGCAGATTCAAAAAAATATAAGCAGAATGTTATTATTATTATGATTGATGTTATATTATGTGCAGCAATTCTAAAACGGTGGACGCCATAAAATGGGGGAGGGGGCACAAAATAAATGAAAAAAGAAAAAATAATTAGATAAAAAATTAGAATATCTATGATTCTCTGAAAGTAAAAGTCCACTCAATAAAATTTAATAAATGGATAATAGTTGGACGGATTGATGAATTACTATTATTATAAATACTGGACTAATAATTGCAATGATCTGAATATTAAAAGGCGTTCCGAAGGGTGACCTTAGATCATATAAGCTATTTTCCCCTTGCAATGAAAGGTATTATCAAGAACCACGACTGGGAGACAAAATATATTACCATCAATGTAGTATACTTGACCCACCTACAATTCGCAGACAAAGTTATTCTAATAAGTGATAATGAAAATCATCTAAAGTCCATTATCAAAAACCTCGACTGGGAGACAAAACATATTACCATCAATGTAGTATACTTGAGCCACCTACAATTCGCAAACATAGTTATTCTGATTAGTGAACATGGAAATGATCTAATGTCCAGAAAACCTAAAGAAAGCAGCAGAACGTGTTGGTCTCAAGATAAAATTCCCGAAGACTAAACCAAGACAACCAGGAAATCTCTATTAACAACGAGTCAATAGAAAATGTAGAAATATATATATATATATATATATATGTGTGTGTGTGTTCACCCAGGTCATCTCATTGCACTCGGTAAAAATAATCAAACAGCAGAAATTTCAAGGCAAATTAAACGGAGCCTTTGGAAACCTGGGACATATTTTGAAAAACCCCGCCAATACTCAATTATTATAGTGCTCATATATTGTAGCTCAGTTGTAAAGCGCTAGCCTAGCAAGCTAGAGGTCGTGGGTTCAAACCCCACAAAATATGACAAATTTTAATCCCGCTTTCAATCCATTGATGGTTCGGAAGTCACTTTATATAAGCTGTTGGTCCCATCAAAACCTCGCTATCACAAGCCACAGGCTTACTTAGGGACAATGAGGTAAAATAAAAACATAAACTAAAATCTAAAATCTTCGATACGTGTGTGCTACAAGTTACAACTTATAGAATTGACAGTAACGGAGGCAAGCGCAGATAGAGTTACACAACAAGCATGGGACACACTCGACACAAATCTAAAGGAAAAATAAGGAACGAGGAAATACGTAGACGAAGTAAAGTTATGATATTCATCACATCGCTGGTATTGAAGCAAATTGTGATGACGACTGATTTGAGTCTACAGGAACAGATGCAAGCTCATAGATGTCGTAAATATCTATAGTAGTATTTGTATTTTTTGGTTTTTACCCAACTGGCCATCGACCTCGATGTCCTTCAGCCGTGATTATGTAGGTATGTGTGTGTTGAGTTAAGGTAGATTACTCTAGAAATTAGCCTCCAATATCTAGAGCGCCATTAATTGTTTCTAAATCTATAATATCATGCAAATGCAAACTTGTAATATAAAACAACCAAATGATGTACTCTGTATTAATTGTAATATAAAATGTAATTAATTGTAGTATAGCTGATTGTATCAATAGCTGATAATAACTAACTTAAAACTAGTATGTACTTTATTTATATACCATTCGTAATTGGCAGGGATGGAGGTAGAGACGATAGTGCCCTTACTGGGTTTTATGGAATTCTGGGAACTTTCTTAATTAGATTGTTAAGGATTAAGATATTTTAGGAAAGATGGTTTGCAACTATGGGATAACGAGGATTATAATATTTCGGGGAATGAATATAAAACGTGCATTAATATGATGAAAAAATACACTCAACAGCTGGTCTCAAATGGAGTTGAGCACGTCATGTCGCAAGACAAGAACTATTTTTGACCAAAAACATCCAAAAAAAGCGTAGGAAGACCTTAGAAGAGATAGTCGAACAAAATCAGGACCATCGTCGGAAAGAGGCAAAAAAATTATGAAAACAAAAGAGGTCTACGTCCAGCAGCGAGCAATGACAGGCTAAAAGAAGAAGCCAGCCACGCGCCCAGTTAATGCGTAATCGATTTATTGAATATTAGTGGGTGGGAGAGAAACATAGACAACAAATCTGCAATGAAAAACTATTTAGACCAAATGACAGAAGTAGGCCATGTA
>JARJEC010120582.1:0-15476 GCA_030264575.1 Tachinus sp. AB-2021
TTTTGCGGGGAGAGAGTCGGATAGAATGACGTGTTATGTGGTGTTGTTTGTGAGATTATTCATTATTAGGTATAAAGCAAGATCGATTCTAATTAGTTCTGCTATTGTTTGGATTTTTAAATCAGCGATTTTCTTTATTTTCGGGTTTACAGCTGCGGAAGCGGTATAGTCCATTTTTTTTCCGCCTGTGTACATTCTTTCGTGTTCTTTATGTTTCTTCTATGTGTTGGATAGTTTTTATTTTGAGATGAATTTTGTTTATGGATTTGAGAGGTATGCGGCTATTTTAAATTTTATTTGTAATTGAATTAGAAGTTCTCCGGAATCGCTGAGGAGTATGGCGTCAATTGGTGTTGTGTTAACAGCGCCTAGACATATTCTTTGGCAGGTGTTTTGTATTGTATGTAGGCTTTTCAGTTATGCCTTTAGCCGGCTGTTTGCATATATACGTTTTTGGTTTTGTTAACGTTTTGTAAATGTTTAGCATCGATTCTTGTTTACTGCCTTTTATTGCTTTCAGTATATTTGTATCTTTATTTACTTTATCTACTGTTTGTTTTATGTGTTTGTTGAAATTCATTTTTCTGTTAAGCCATATGCCGAGAAATTTGTGTTCTTCTATTACTGGTATTTCTGTTCCGTTTAATTCTACTGTTTCGTGTTCTGGTGTGTCATGTTTTCTGCTAAAGTGCATGATTATACACTTGCTTGGGTTTATGTCTAGATTAAGTTTGTGTAGTAAGTTTTTGAGTATTTCTAAGTTGATTTGAAGGTTAATTGTGTTTTTGTTTATTTGTGAGTTGCTTGTGTAAATCACTATGTCGTCTGCATATTGTATTATGTTAATGTTGAGATTTTTCAATATTTTGCTATTAAAAAGTATTGAGCTTAATATTGAACTTTGCGGTAGTTTAATGTTACATATTTGGGTGATTTTGTGATTGTTTGATGTCATGGTGTATATCCTGTTTGTTAGGAATGATGAATGTATTTTATGAATAGAGGTGGTATGTTCAGCTTTACAAGTATTTTGCTGAGCGTTGGAATGTGCACGTGATTGTATGTTTGATATATGTTTAAAAAAGCTGCTGACGTGTTTTCATCTTTATAATATGTATTCTTATGATCCGTAAAAAGTGGTATATGGCTTCTGTTGTACTTCTGTTTTGTCGGAATTCATATTTATTTTTAGATAGTAATTAATCTATTTCGATTATGTAGTTTAGTCGGTTTTTTATATTGTGTTTAGTATTTTTATAATATATGGTAAAAAGAAAAAAATAGTCTGTGAAATATATCCACATCATCCGGTATATTCTTCTTTTTAATTGGGGTTATATTACATGTTTTTATTTGATCTGTTATGATACCGGTTTCCCATTGTATATGTCTAATAACATTGTTTTGGCGTTATTGTGGAGGTATTTGCTGATTTGATAATTTATTTTCTCATTCCGTGTGAGGTGTTTCTTTTATTTTATGGCGTTTTCTAGTTCTCCCATGTTAATAGATTCTTCAAGTGAGTGTCATGGCCTTAGTAAGGTATTGATGGTTCTTTTGTTTTATGATGTGTAATTAGGTATTATTTGTTTGAGGAAAGATTGTGCTAGCGAAATATCGTTATTAATTTTGTCTTGCGTTTTTGTTTTCCGTGAAGTGCTTTTATTACTCTCCATGTCTTTTTAACGTCGTGTTTTGGGTCAAGTTGTTCACAGAAATTGTGCCAACTGTTTTGTTTGACTTTATTTATAGTTTTCCTTGCGATAAGAAAACATGTATATTTTGTAATTTTTTGCAGTATATAAGGATTTGAGATTATTTAAAGCTAAACGTCGTTTAGCTATAGCTATGTTGTTACATTCTGTTGTCCATCATTGTTTGCTTGAGTAATTTTTGTTTTCTGTTGATTTGGTTTTTGTTCTGGGTATATTCGTGTTTATCTCTGATAGCGTTTAGTAGCTTTTAGTATTTTCTGGTAGGTTGTTTATCTCTGCTTTTATGTCTTTATTATATTGCGCCTAATTTGCAAGTTTAAAATTTCATCTTGATGTTATCGGTTTTGTCTGGTTTGTAATCACTTGCAGTTTTGATATTGGATAGTGAGCGTTTCCAATTGTATCTTTTGTTATTGTCCAGTCAATGTAAGCTGCTAGTGCTTGAGGCTTATGTTAGATCCACACACGATTTGTTTTTGTTTTAATTCATTCTTGTAATGCTTCCATCGTTGATAGCAATTAGGTCTAAGTCGTTTAGTAGTTCTTCAATTAGTTTACCTTTTTTGCAATTTTTATTTGATTATGATATTACACATTATGTTATGAGCGTTAGATCTTCAATTATAATTGTATCTTCTGTGTTTTGTTTCATTAGTTTGTCGAGTATATTTTTATCGATCGTTCAATTTGGGGGTATATATATATATATGCTTTGGCATTCGTGTTATTTATTTGTTTAGTTGTGTAGTTTATTTATGTGATATTCTTATGAATTATTAATGCCATGCCGCCGTATTCGTCGTGCCTGTATATATTATATTTTTTTAGTTTTGAATTAAGTGTTGGTTTAAGCCACGTTTCTAATATGGCAGCTAATTTTCTAAATTTGTTTCAGCAAATTTTCTCGTAATTATTTCAGAATTTCTTATTACAATTTAAAATTAGTCTACAATACTGAGTGCCCGTATTAGTATGTTTGATATTGTTTTATAGTGTACTCACTTTAGGAAACTGATATTTCTGGCTAGCAGTTGTTATATATTTGTCAATTACTTATTTAATTCAGAACATTTAGTAGTCTTGCATCAATAGGCATTGTCAGCAATGGAACAATTTTTATAATTAAATATGTATAACATGGGAGAAGATAATCTCACATATTAAAATATATGTTACCATATATTGTAGTTACGTTGAAGTATTTTTATTGCTTACCACAAGATAAGACACACCTAGAAGCCATTGTAGTGGAAACTTGCCACTTGAAGTCTGTAATATTAAGCAATTTGCTTTTCAATGTTGAATAATATTTTTTCGGTGCTCTACAACATGTGCATATAGACCACTGGCAAAATATTATGCTTTTCAATGTTGAATAATATTTTTCCAGTGGTCTACACCATGTGCATATAGACAACTGGAAAAATATTATTAAAAATTGAAAAGCTCTTGTTTACATTTGTAAACAACAAGACCAAATTGTTTAATATTATTAACTGTTTCAAGTAAAACTCTTTGCATCTGGAAAAACAACATGTTTACATAGAAGCCATATATCAGTGTTTCCCAACCTTTTTTATACGCGGCATACTGTTTCAATAGAAAATTTTGTGCCGTACACTTTTTGAATAGAAGATTTTACGCGGTACACTCGAATTTATGGAAAACAAACACACATTATTGGCTTTTAGGATTTTATTTCCTTTATTCTAAAACGTCATAAACTTTACAAAGGGGTTACACATTAATATTTACAAAAACAATAAGTTAAAAAATAATTATATTATTATATTTACAAATATAATATAATATAAACTATCACTGAGGTCCCGCGGCACACCTTGTACATAGCTGTCACACACCAGTGTGCCGCGGCACTAAGTTTATTGTCGGTGCTACATTTATAAATATTAATTTTTGTTTGTTTTCTACAGAATTTTAAAAAGTCGATTGCACTTCTCAAAGTTCAAGCTTTCTTACAATACATACGAGTACATATTTGGCACATATTTATTATTTTTTTAAATATTGTTATCTATGTACACTGTAGATGTTCTGTAACTCATTACTTTGTATAAAGGCAAATATCGTACGATAAACATATTATTATTAGGTTCTTGGCCAACGGTTGCATTATCAGCTAGCAGAATAATATATTGAATAATTACAAAAAATATAATTAAAAAACAGAATATATGAATAAGCCTATAGAAATATACAATTTAGAAGTTTTATTTATGATACAAAATAAAATATATAAAATACTAAAAAAATCTTAACAAATTTCATCATCGCAATGATCAAATTCATTGCTTTATATTTATTATCTCACGTCAAGAATGCAGCACACCTTTCTTTATCATCCATCCAGATGAACTATTTATAAGACTTAATTTAAAACAATTATTTGTTTTTCTAAGATTACAAAATTTAAAAAATGATAACTGGTTTTTCTCAAAGCAATTAAATAAATACTCGTGACTAAATAATCTACTGTATTTTAGATGAGTTTGCTTAAAAGGCTAACAGGGGCCATGACTGAGACTTAGTAGTTACACAATCTCTTTTTTGAGCGTGTTGTGTTGAATGTCAACATTCAGTTAGTGTGTGCCGATCAGTGCTCGTGCTGTGTTTATATTCACGTGTGTAGTATTGCAATAAGTCTATACTATATACACATGTGTAGAAAACTAAAAGATCAAAGATGACGGGGAAGAATATTAGGAGTTATTGGCCTCAAATACTTGCTGCATTTACCGGTAAATTAATTAAAAATAATTTACTTAATTCATTGCATAATTATGAATATTAATACGTAAACAAATAGCAATGACGAAATAAATACAGATAATACTAATTTGTCATTTCTTATCGTTTAAATAAAAATATTTTATGCAGTATTTTTAATTTTATGTTTAATCACCAATTGCTTTTAATTATCTAATCGCGCTATTGCAGACATGTGGAAGGATAAACTGGTTCATTACCAATAGTTAATTCAATGTCTCAGTCAATTGATTTGTTATTGCTATGACGTATACCACATTTTTATTCAAAGTTGAATACTTAGTTTACTTAAAATGTTTTATTTGAATTAAAATTATGCAAATTGTGTTTTCTATAATAATTCGTCGTCGGTTTACTGCTAAAAGACACTAATGTCACACTAAAAGTCACTTTGTGTGTATTAACAAATATTATTTATTTTCTTACATTGCATAGAACTTAAATTCAAAATCAAATTAAAACTTAATAATTTTCTATAAACCTTTGAACACAATTTGTGAAAAACAATCTTTTGGCTTAAGTTGTTTTAACAATAAACTGACAAAATTATCTAATTGTAGTATATTTAATCTTATTGTGTATAATAATATTTGGAATAAAATTAGAACCTTTATATAAACTACGTTTTATTTTACAACATGCTGAGTGCTATATTAATGTCTAATTTCTGTGATGTTGGCTGCTGTAGTTGTATGCTTATGCACTGACAGAAGCATTCTATATTATATACAAAACTCCCTTATTAGATGTCATACGCACTGTCGCAAGATTCGAGTTCATTGAGGTAGAGAAAACTGCATCAAAGGAGATGTGAAAGCGCATGTTTAATTAATTATGTATTGCATGTTGAGCAGCGCGGCAGCGGTTATATTTGTATAAAATAGTTTAATATACACATATACATATTTTCTAAATTCTGAATCTATCTTTCGCATTGAATAATGTTTTTTTAATTCTTTTTATTTATTTATTCTTTTTATTCAATTATTATTTTGTTGTTCTTATAATTTAATATTTGGGTCTATTTTTTATTTATTATTATTTTTGTGCGATATGTATTTTCTGTTTTTATTATTTAATATTTAATTTGATATTTTGATATTATTGTTTAAATCCAGTTTACTTTTCGTTTAATACAACTTTATTTGATTATTTTTTAGTTTTTGTACAGTTTTTAGTTTTTAAAAACTTTCCTTTTTTGTTAAATTAATTTTCTTAAGTTATTTTTTACCTCACATAATCACAGATTTTTGTAATTAATAACAACCCAGCTTCAATTTTGTTGAATTTCCTATTTTTCAATTTCTTAACATTTTTAATTTAAAAAATAGAAGTTTTAAGAATGTTTCTCAACAATGTTTAAAACTTTTCGCTATTAGCGCAACATTTTACAAAAACGTTGATGTCCAAAATAAGGCATTAAAAATAAATATTTTTTTAAATATGTATTTATATATTTTTTAGAAAAAGAATTCATTGTCATTATTTTTTTAAACTAAAATAAATAAATAAAATAATTTAAAAAAATATTTCACAAAAAAACAAAAAAATTAAAAAACTAGTTGCAATTTTTTTGAAGCAAAATTTAAAGTAGAATTTAAGTAGCTACGTTTGCTGATATTTGTTAGTTTTCAATACGTTGTAGGTAGGGTTGCTCAATCAGTATAAATTTTTATAAATTGTAATTTCAAAATTATGTAAGCATTTAAAGACTCTCTGAATGTCTATTTCTAAATTGTGTGGTAAAGTTTTGTAGCATAATTTTGTGTTATGGAAAATGTTCTCTTTCATACAGTACTTTTTCGTGTTATTAAGAGAAATATATATAAGATCTAAAATGCTGGTCCTCTTTTCAGTTGTTTTAAAAATAATAAAAACTTTTTGTTGATCTTATTTTGTAGGAGATTCAATATTTTGCATTACATTTAAATATTTACGTTTATTAATACTCGTCTATTCATCTAATGTTAAACTAAATTTTTGGCTAAAATATTTAAAATTCTACTTTTTCTATGGTTGTGGTTGTTTAAGCTCAAAATGAGATTTCCATCAAAAAGTATGTTAATAATCTCTTTTTTTAAATTTTAAGTACCAAAATATTTCAGATATTTTACGATATTTTCAATTTTGTAATTTCTAGAGTCTTGATCAATAATTCTCGCGAATCGAGACTTCATACTTTTCCTAATTTTGTCCCGCTAATTCCTGGTTCAGCAACCTTAGTTATAAGCATGTTCTTAAGTGGTTTTAAACTTCATATTTTGCAATTTTAATTTAAACGGCGTTCATCACATTCACATCCACGCCTGAAAGCAATTGTAAATTACACCATTTGACTCTGTGAATGGCATTTTTTCACCAAAAAGCTAAACTACTTTGAGAACAGTTGGTAAATTTGATAACAATTATAAGCAAAATTGATAATATTGATTAATATTTATAATTTATGCAATAAGAAAGAATTCACATTAACTTATTCTACTATGTAGTAAGTCAAATATGCTAAACATTGTCCTGGAGAAAATTTTACGGTTAATTCGAAAATTATCTTGTGTTAAATAGCCAAAACTACATACAAAAGCATTTGAAAAAAGTTTAGCTTTCTATAACCCAGTGCTTTTTTGGAGATATGTGATTACTTTATTTCTAGTAAATAACTACTGCTATGCTAAAACCAATTTATATATTTGGGAATCTTACAACTTATAACTTCTTTTTGCATAAACAAAGTAATAAGTTAAAAAAAAACGAAAGAATTAAACGTGACTATTCCAATTAAACATAATTGTCTAAATCAAAAACTGTAATAATTTGCTATTAATTTAAGTCTAAAAATTGTAGAAATTAAATTGTTTAGATGAGTTGTATAGGTAGTATTTCTACTGCAAACTTGTGCCTTTTTTACTTCTTTTACTTTAAATTTTTTGAGTTTTTATTTATGGTTGTGGATTAGATTAATATTATTAACTTTGTTAACTTTTTGCTAAATAATTAATTTTAACCTGCTCAACTATTATAATTTGACTTATTTTTGTTATTTTTAAATAATCTAATATGCTGTTATTTGTTTATCTATGTAGCCAAAATAATGTAAAATAATCATTTTTTTAAATCAACGAAGAAGAAACAGTGCAAACATAGAATAAATATATAAAACAAAAATTAGTAATATTAATAGATAGATTTATGTAAAAGATGTTACTATTAACTAAAAATATTTAATTGACGCAAACAATAGGATTGCTTGAAAATTTATCTTTAAATACTCTCTGATGTAGCCTTAAACTATAAATAACACTGTATTAAGAAATTTTTCTATTTAATTTAGCAAATCGGCTTGAGATATAAATAAACTGTCTATCCTATCTAAATTTAATATAATATTGTTACATTAATTATATTAACTTATTACTAAGGAAATTAAAAATGAATATACAACAAAAATTAATATTGCAGCAAAAAATTATTTTATATAATCTACGCTTTAATAGGACACGAACTTTACGTTTTGCCATCATGTTGCTAGGTCACAACAACAAGCGTTCTAATATGCCATTAGATGTTTCACATAAAAATGTCGTCTAAAAAAACAGTACGCCTATTCTAAGTTATATCAAAATGCAAGAGATTTTAAAAACTGTTTGCAAAATGTGTACATTTTGTTGAATGTAATGATTTTTTAATATTTGTTAAATAGTACAAGGCGCCAAGCAATAGATTTGCAAAAGTTGGCAAGCGGAGTGTCAGTCAACAAATATTGTGAAATAAAAGAATAGTAAAATATTATAGTATTTATACGTCCTTCTGATATAACCTGATAGTATTTCAGTTTCCAGTATAATATCATTGAGAAAGAACAAATAAACACTGACTGGCTTTAAATTCCTATATAAACACAGGATGGCTTTAGGAAGCCAGAAGCTGTGTTTATTTTTCCTCTGTTGAATAAATTATGCAGAAAACTGAAACACTATCATAATAAAACATGTTTCTGAAATATTAGAAATATAATAAAATATTCCATATAATCAAGAAATGTTTTTGAAATTAATACGAAAGCAGTTTTTTTATGTTATTTACTTAGTTATAAAAACAAGGAGTTAGGGGAAAAACAAAATATTTATTTTTTAACCAATATATGAACGGAAACAGCTTTGTCTAACGTTTTTCTAATAACAATTGCTCATAAAAATACTTTTGGAAATTTAAAAAATGTTAAGTTGAAAAATGCGACGCCCTCTAAAATATTTTTTGAGTTTTGCCAAGTGATAATCACATGAGGAAAGTGAGGTGGATGTTGTAAATCTAAATCCGCATTTATTGATTACTTCTTGAACAATTCGTATTTTATGCACCTTTAGTTGTCATGCAGAAGCAAAATTGTGGGTTTTTTGTGTATTGTCTTTGTATCCAAATCCCGTTATTGTAGTTCTCTTTGACATATAAAAAAAACTGAGGCCATCACTTATCACTTGCAGAAAATTGCTACTTTGGCTTCTTGGGTGATACAAAGCCCCAGTTAACCCATTGATTGCACTAACTTTTGTTTTGTGGGAGGGTTTCAGGGTAATGTACCCAGGTTTTATCTCAAGTTACAATTCTATAAAAGTAGATAAAACAGTCAAATTCTACTTGGAAATTTGTTGTCTACGCAGTTTTTGTTTGGGATTGAGCAGCTTGGGAATCCACCGTGTCGACACTTTTCTCATCCCAAATCTTCCTGTAAAATTTTAAAAACACTTGATTCTAATATTGATAATTTTCTAGCAATAACTGAAACTTTTACTTTGTGAACAATCAACACCAAATCTTCAACTTTGCTGATGGTTTTATTAGTTTGTGTTTTTGCACACTTTGGGTCATTATTAATGGATTCCGTACTCCATTTGAACTCGTATAAATATTTGATTGTATATAGGAAGGGTTATTTCTCTCATTCCTGGACTACTACCCATTTTTGATAAATATGTCATAACGTTTCTGTAATCAAGTTGCAATTAATTATTTTTGTCTTTCAAACTCGTCTAGAAATCATAAATGTCAAGTACTGATAATAAAATTTACAGATGACACTATAAAATGCCACAGAAACTTGTCATTAGAATGTTGTTGCAATGGCATATTGTTTTTATAGCTAGATCGATAACTTTATTTGTACCTTGATTTAAAACTGTCATCATCATTAGATTTTTGGTTTTTCCAACTCCTATATAACTCTCCTCAGCTTTTGCAGTCCGTTTTTATTTTCATCACACTGTACCTTTTTTCAACATACTATACCAGTCATTTTAGATATTCTTCATTTTTGGTTTTGCATTCACCATTTTTTCAATCACGTGTTTTAAAAAATATTTTCAATGCATGCAACATCCTTTTTCTTGTTTTTGTTCCTACTCTTTTCAAAACTAACTTTGTGTAACCACTTTATTCACATTAATTTTTCTCGAGCCACAAGCTTGGGTTGAAATATCTCAGGAATGATCTGTGGGTTAAAAAGAAGTAATGAAGTAATGGTGTCAAATAACACGATCTTGGTGTTCAATTGACATCGCCGTGGCGCAAAATAACACAGTTATGAAACTTTATCCGCAATAGCAGCACTGTTTCTTCAGGAGTGAAGTAGATTGCGCCTTCTTGAAAAATTATGTCCTTCTTGCCATTTAATTCATTCCATTTTATAAATAGCTACTTACCATGTCGTGATAACAAACACCACTGATGGTAACTTTTCCTCAGCATTCTTGAAAAAGTATGGCCCAATCACTGCCCCAATCCAAAATCTGCATAAAACAGTATATCGTGGTGAATGAATGTTGTTTGCTTGTAAATATTTGGTCCCACAAATTTCACAATTTTCTCTATTTGCGTAGCAATGATAACCAAATGACGTGCGTACTTTTTTAACTGTCTTTGCAAAATTTTTACAATTTTGTAGCAAATTTTCACAATTTCCATGTCTTGCTCGATGGTGCAATTCTTCATGATTAAACTTCTATACACTTCCCGATGCCAGTTGTCAAAGATTATCCTCTATGTTAGCCAAATTATTGTGAGACACGGTTTTATATATTTTCTGAACAAAGCATCTACTTGAAAATTCTAAAAGTATTAGTTAGAGAACTCCAGTTGTCTTATCAATATTTATCAATTTTATATTTGAAATTATTACTAACTTCTACATTTTAAAAATATATCGCTCCAAGGTTTCCATTTGATAAAGAAAAAATTATCAACAATCTCAAATGTCAAAACAAACAAAAAAACAGAGTACGGCACTAGATTCTACGTAAAAATTGGCCTAAAAATGTGTTAATTCTGCTTTAATAAAATAAGAAAAAAATCAGGGTCATAATAAAAATTCAAATGTTTATTGGAAATGATAAATAATGCCAGAACTACTAATAAACCTATCAGGATTCTTATAGCATATTTAGTTTTTAAAATAGTTTATGCTAGCTACCGTTTACAGTTTGATCATGATAATTTTATTTATTACCAGGATTTCCATTTTGAACTATATTCGGTCTTAGGAAAGTAAATGAGATAACGTTTCAAATCGATTAGCTTTTTACACTTATTTAATAATTGCTACAACTATGAATTTTATAAAATGTGAAGGGTCTTTAATTTAAGCAATAATTTTAGGGGGAGTGAGATTAGTATAGATAGAAAAAAATATAACGGGTTTAGATAATATACTATCAAGAAGCTCAATATTAATAAGTCAACCAATATCTACAGCTATTTTGCAAACAAGTCAAACAAGGTCAATTAAAAAGTTTTGAAACCCTATTCCACGTTCCTAGAAGCGGCAACAATCAAATGCGGATAATTGTTTAGCTCTTCACAAAACTTATCAATGCCTTTAAGTGATTTCCGCTTCGTCTGATGCAAGGAATAAAGGAATAATTGATTTACGTGTTTAACACGGGCAAATAATAATATAGTCAGAGTAATTAGTTGTGCCTTTCTTGTACAAAATATAATTCATATTATTTGTATTATAATAATCTGGTTAAAAACATAACAAAGATAATAAGAGATTAAACATGATGGTAATAAACAGCATGACAAATTATACTAATTTGCACTTTTAAAAATTCAATTAAGAACTTTATAAAATTTGCATAAAGATGAAATATAATGTATAATCTTATCTTATAATGGATTTTAAATTAAAATATACGTTTAAATCTCGAATAATTATATTACATTATGATGTATCTAAATTATAAAAGTTAAAAAATAAAAATAAATAATGCATTAATTGTAGTTGTATGATTACAGCAACACTCAATTCGATATCGGATGGTATGCATTATGGTTGGCCTTCACCAGTTATCATAAAACTGCAACAAGGCGATACACCTATAGAAATTACAAATACCGACAAAGAATGGCTAGAATTACTGTACTTAATTGGAGGCATTGCAGGACTACCTCTGACGATGTATGCGGTCGACAACTTTGGAAGAAAAAAATCAATTTTAATAGCATCTGCAAATAATCTGCTAGCATGGATACTAATAGCTTTTGCGAATAATGTGCCCATCCTTTATGTAGCGAGATTTCTTGCAGGGGTTGGAGCGGATGTCGCCTTCGTATCAGGTATAATTTAATAATTCTAAGCCATTATAATTTATTTAAATTTATTTTATAGTTCCAATGTACATTTCCGAACTTGCCGATAAGAAAATCCGAGGCTTTCTCGTCTCCTTTATCTACATCATGGTATTAATCGGCGTGCTAATTTGCTATGCCGTTTTCCCGTTTGTATCGGTGTTTGCGTCATCCTGTGTGGGAGCTTCCTTCGTTATATGTCAACTTCTGACGTTCCCGTTCATGCCTGAAACACCTTACCTGCATCTACTTAAGAATCAACCGGAAAAGGCGGAGAAATCTTTAAAGTGGGCCAGGAGAAGGGACGACGTTGAAAAAGAATTGGAAGAGCTTAAAGCTGCCGTAGCGAGGCAATCGCAGGAACGTGGAAAGTTTAAAGATTTATTTATTGTAAAGAGCAATAGAAAGGCACTGATAATAATGACAGTGCTAAACGCGTCTCAACACATGAGTAGTATAAGTGTGATGTTGATGAATCTGCATTCTATTTTAAAGGACGCGGATGGAATCATAGACGCTAATTGGGCTGCCATAATATTTTCAATTATTATGCTCATTACATCCATAATGTCGGCGTCTGTGGTTGATAAATTCGGAAGAAAAGTTTTATTAATTAGCTCCTGCCTTCTATCATCTGTAGCATTGCTGGCATTGGCAGTTTATTTAACATTCAAACATCACTCATACGACGTGAGTAAATACAATGTTGTGCCAATAATTGCAGTATTTCTCTACGCATTAGCATTTAGATTAGGATTAGGTTTGGTTTCCATTGTAATAACTGGAGAAATCTTTCCTACCTCGGTCAAGGCTAAGGGCATGACCACGTCTGATGCCATGTATGTTATATTTGGATCGCTAACTGTTTACATGTATCAAGTTTTAGAAATTAATGTGGGTATTCATGTGCCATTTTATATATTTTCTGTGTCATGTATTGCCACTGCCATTTTTACAGCATTATTTATACCAGAGACGAAGGGAAAGACTTTAGAACAAATACAATTTATATTAAAAGGCGAGAAAGATGACAAGCCAAGTGAAGTAATATAATATTTGCATCAAATATGTTTTCGAATAATTGTTATGTAATGATCGTATATTTGTTAATAAAAAGAATTTATTTATTTTACTTCTAAATTATTCTAAATTATTAGATTTACATAATGCAGGGTTTTAAATTGGGCTGCTGGTAAGTAATATATAAGGATTATTTAATGAGCATTTACATATATGTTAAGTAATAAATTTAAAAAAAAACGTTTTAAATATGTTTAAATAAAATAACAAAAATATTATGTTTATAGAAAAAGTGTTTATAGTAGTAGTAGTATTAGTAGTAGCATTTGTATTTGTATTTGTTGGGTTTCGATATCTAAAGCTGCATTAATTGCTTTACAGTGGATTTTTTTCATAATTTTAATTTTTTTTTGAAGGATTTTTAAAATTTTTGATTGCACAAACTATTTCTATACCTATGATAGTGTTATATGAAAAGTATATCAAGACAATTACATATATTTGATTGGTTAAACATTTGACGATTTATTATATGTTCATATAACATTCGCACATACATTTTGGTTCAACAAAATTAAAAAAAAAAATCTATTGAATATATAATAAATAAATTATAAATAACTACGTTGGCGATGGTTAATATAATTCACCTTCAAATAAATGTCTGACCACTTCAATTGGATGCATAAGATACATGTTTACTTTTGGTTTTTACTATTTTATATTGGAAGTAAAACTTCTATGGGAGCGATTTTTTTCAAGGTTAAATTTTATGTCACGCAAATTTATTTTATTTCCACCAATCGATTTTATTAAATTGTCTTAAAATTAACTAAATATTATTATATTATAACTATTTATGTATTGCCAATTTTTTTTAATTTTTAAGTTTTTAAAATTTTTTAGATTTATAAATATAAATTCCCGGTACTTAAACCTTTTACTTAGATCGACATAAACTGTCCACTGTATTTTTTTAAATCATATTTAAATTACTTACATTTTTTATGTATTCCTTGTACATTTATACAATTAAAATTTTTTAAAATTTATAAAAATAAATTGCCTGGTACTGAAACTTTTTAATTGGATCAATATTAAATTGTGTAAAATGTTCATTAATTATTTTTAATAAGCGTGTCTGCTTAGCCTATCAAAAATTGTGGCCAAAACCAGCAAAAAACCGACACCAACACTGTTGGTCGGTCACTAATTTTAAATATTAGGAAGTTGACCAATATTAATTGCAATTGTACTATATTTATTGTAAATTACCAAGTACAATACAAACCAAATAATTCAGGATGGAATCCCTGAATTAGCTTCAAAATTTCCAAAAGTGATTAAATTTTTAAGACGGTGATTGGTCCAATGATGACAAAAATAAATTTGAAAAAAAACAATATTAATAACGGTGTTTTATGGTTGTTTTGTTGATCTTGAGATTAATTGTGTTGGATAAAAAGGATTCAGCAGGTTTTAAAATCGTAATCTTGATAATCACTACGGTCACTAGTCACTAAATGTTTTCATAATAACCCTTCTGCAGAAGATAATTTCTGCATATTTTTTAGGTAAATGTGTGTCGAGTTAAAGATTGTTACTCTAGAAATTTGCATCCGATAAATAGTGTAGCATTAATTTTATTCTTCCCCTATGAAGAGTGGTACCGCTTGGCGAACACCCCGACAGTTACTTTATTGGTTATTTGACTGCGTGATTGTGTGCGTGTGGCGCTACTGCGACACAAACTAAACTATTTGCTCAGGTTGTCTATGCATAAGGTTGTTTATGCATAAGCTTGAACAATGTTTATTTTGTTTCTACACATCCTTCGTGATTACTCAATTTTTTTTAAGATTTAATAAAATTGTCAAAAAGTCAATTTGTTGCAATACTTCATGTTCAAAAAAATTTATAATATAACGGAAAATTCTATCAATTACATTGATTATTTATTTATCATTTACATATTGATGACAATTTTAATGTTTTTTATAATTTTTGACATACGTATGTAAACTTTTCAATTGTAATGCGCATTTTTTTCATTTTAAGCAATTTTGGCAATCTTAATCCGTCTAGACACATTTAAAAAACAATACAATGGGCCATAAAATTCTGCTTAATATCATTAAAGAATCACAAATATTTACGTAATCCCTTAATCTAAATTCAACAAAATTTTATAGAATCTGTTATCTAAGTCACACATTTCATAATAAATATTTAAAAATCATAATGTAAACAAACAAAATTACTTTAATTAATACTTTGTATCCTTATATAATAGAATGTTACAATCAATTTGAAGTTTAATAAAAATAAATTGCA
>JARJEC010120621.1:0-19038 GCA_030264575.1 Tachinus sp. AB-2021
GTTTGTATAATCAAACATATTTTGAAAATTAAAGCCACTAAAATGGGGGCCGATACAAGAGAATCTTTAATTAAACCGGAAGCTTTATCAGCTTTGTCACTCCATTGTATATTTGCACCTACATTTTTTTAACCCTTAAACGACGAATTAATTGGTGCTAGAATAATCAAACGGTTTTTGATAAACCAACGATACGATTTAAGAGTGCATTTCAGCAAATTACTTAACTTGAGTAAAGTTTAGTGCTTATCGATAATCCAGCATTGCTTATACTTTTTTGTATTTATTTAAAATAAAGCATACACTAATTGATTCAGATTATTAATTTTACATCCTTCTATCAGTTAAATATGGCTTCCAAAATTTAAACGTTTAACTTTAAAGTGAGGCCCAAACAAAGAAATTGTCAAGATATATAAACGCATTTGTAATCTTGCGTTAAAGAATACCGTTTTCAAGTTGTTGATGCAATTGAGCTGCATTGCAACGACCAAATAGAATAACGACAAATTCAAACAAATTTTTACCGTGCATGAAATGAAAGAAATTGTCAAGATATATAAACGCATTTGTAATCTTGCGTTAAAGAATACCGTTTTCAAGTTTTTGATGCAATTGAGCTGCATTGCAACGACCAAATAGAATAACAACAAATTCAAACAAATTTTTACCGTGCATGAACGTTAACGATGAGTCAAAAGGGATTTACGAGAATTTTAAATCAATCTTACTGAAATATGTTACAACAGATAATCCACGCAGTATTTGATCGACCAATGATAGAAAAGACGCAATTTTTTAGTAACCTGGTTTAGTTGCCTTCCATCAAAGCAGAAGTGCAATTCTCCGTTGCTTATTTCAGATACACCACAGTTCTTGCTCAAGAACTTAAGGATGGAAAAACTACACTTAGTTCTAATATACTATTTATCATTTATGCCACAAACCTAATATGTAACTTGAAATGGCTTGGTAGCGTTGCATAATAGTGTCAATTTTGTAAATAGCTTTCTCAGTTTTCTCAATCTTAATTATCATATCTCACTTTAAGTCAACCTAAAGTGGGATATGATAATAATTTAAATCGTTTAATTAAAGCGTTGAATTTTAGTTTTTCAGATTCATCAAATTCGATGAAATTACTCTAAACATTTTTTTGATCACTTTTTGGTTTGATGCAATCATGAGTACAACAATCATTACAGTACCATTTTTTAAAATTATAATCTATACAAATATTAAATTTGAGACAAAATTAATTTTCTAAAATGTATTGGAGTGGGACCCACTAATAAAGCGACAAGTGTGATGGCATAATCAACAACTATGAAAGTTTCAACATGCCCGAGAACTGATATAATGACCAAAAAGAGAAATCTTAATATTGCGGTCTACAATCATAAACTTTCTCAATAAAAAAGAGAATATGTTAATTTTTGAAGAACACATAAAATCTTGTACTTGTATAGCCAAGTTATTGGCTACCTTATTACCACCAGAAAAGCTAGAAGTGGAGTGGGCTTACGTATGGCTGAACGTTTTTTAAATGTTTTCAAAGATTTGTTAACTGTTCAACTGACTTTTTAAACAAGACTAGAGATTTTTTTGTTCAAATGTGAGTTTCGTTTCATCAGTTGGTGGATAATCATTAGTGAATTCCAATAATTTACATTGTTTTTAATCAATGTGCCAGATGAGTGCTGGCAAAGTGAACAAGTCCATGGCACTATTAAAAATATCCGTTTTATTTGTATTACTTGCAATTCAAAGCTCAGTAATTTGATTCCAAAATGCACTTACCGACACGTGTGACGGACCGTCTAACGTTATGTTACATTGGTAAACAGGGACAGGTTTACTTGAACTATATTGACAAAAAAACTGTCGTCTGCTGGTCCTGACAGTACAGAATCCGCAATTGACTGACAGTTGAGAGTATTGCCTTGATTTGACACCCAAGATGTCAAGGACTTTACATTTTTATCAAAAGTGAATTTCTTTAAAAACAATTTTATCTTTTATTCCCCGTAAAATTCTAATTTGGCTTTATTATCAAATCAATCTAAACGGCCTGTTTATATGATAAATTTGCTATAGATGCATAAGATCGATTTCTAAAGTTTCATCAATGAAATTCCTTCTCAATTTTTACGCTGCTATAATAATGTTTTTAATCATATTCGTTTAATCTCATTTGCTGTTTCTAAAACATGCGTCAAAAGATCTCACATATTTGTTAGTGCCATGATCAATCATTGATTGTTTGATTTACAGAAATTGATAAAAAACTTATCGCAAAACTTGTAAAGTTGTAAACAAAATTTAAATTCATAGGTAATGGTAATTAGGTCGAACTACAATAAAATTATCAAATCACACAAATCAATATTTGCCAAAATGCAAAAATATAAAAATATACTATCCGTGATCAAATAGAATATTCAATATAAAATTTGCAAAATACTATTAAAATATAGATCCAACAACAATTATCAAAACTATTGCTAGTTATTCAAACATATATTTTTTGAATAAACATAATATATTGTCAAAATAAAAAATTTTAAAATACAAAATGCAACTGTTTTATTTACTAGTTCTGAATAAATAATAACTATTTATGTATTAAGACATACACAAATATTATAGAGCGAGCAAATGTTTAAAGCGGAGACTTATAAAATTTCTGAGCCCTATAATCTAATTTCTAATTTATGCCCGTAATATATACGTTTTCAGTTGAAAATCATTATTAGTAATCTATTTGATTTAAATTTAAATAAAATTACACGATAATGAGACAATTGTTTGATTTTGAATCAAGGTAATAATTTAATTTTTAATTATTTATTTTGCATTTAATCATCGCTGTTAAGTTATACTTATTAATTATTAAGGAATTATTTATAATATTGTAAGTATTGTGTGAATTGCGTCATTTCATTGCTTAAAGTGTTTTAAAACATCATATAAATATTTTTTTGCTTCATTACATTTGCTACTTCTATTCTATGGCAATAGATTCTTCAAAGTAAATAAAATTTTGTGTCACTCAGTTTTATGATATCTTTTTGTTATATACATTGGACACACCAAATACACCATTTAAAATTTGTTTGTATGTTAGAATATTTTGTTAGAGATTGGCTCAATCGAAATTAATGTTAAAGCTTTTAAAGTACTGCTAACTAACCTTTAAAATCGTAAATTTGAATTTTATCGTTAGGAGGTCGAAACGCAATGTTATGCGAAGTTTGAAGCGTCTATACACAACCAGGTAATTTGCTCCGCGCATGGATCTGTGGCTGGATTGATGGGTGCATTGGTGACTAGATATTTGTGTTGGTTGGGGCAGTTTGGGGATCGGGGATTGAGACTGTGCGTGGGTCGGTAGGTGAGTTGGTAGGTAGATGAAGTTGGTGGGTTGTTCAGTGGATGAGTGGGTTGGTGGATAAGTCGGTCGGTGAGTTGTCGGTAGGTTGGTGGGCCGGTGAGTAAAATGGTAGCATTGATAATGGAAGCAATGGGGCTGGCGAATCATCTGCATGTATTTTGACGTAAAAAAATAAACTAACTGCCATAATGGTCTTGATTCCCATTCATTCTATACAAAAAAATACTAGAAAACAAATAACATTACTATAATGTATGACAAATCAATAATATTATAATATAGTACTATATTTTATTTAAACTTTTAAATGCAATTAAATACATATTGTTTTCGTAAAGTTGCATACAAAGCAGCAAGAAAAGTTGTGGAAAAATCGCTTTATATATAAATATTTAAACTACAAATTAAATTAAATGCAAACAAATCTAGTAAGTTACTTAGTTTAAAATATGTATAATGTAGATTAAAATTTAATCTATGACGTAGGGAGTGATGACCTAGATAACTAAACAATCAAATTATTTTTGGGATTGTTTGGTAAATTTAGTTTTAATTAAATTATAAAATATATATATATGAACATATTGTAACACAATTTGGAATGCATTACGATTTAATACCTTCAAGCGTAACACTCAAATACATGTACCAATCAATCTTGACTAATAAAATAATTAGTAATCAGAGTTGGCATTTACCGATGGCTATTTTGTTGTTGCCGTTGCGGTCAGGCGTTCTTGTGATTAATTTGCAATTTTACAGGAACAGAACTTTTCGGTTTATATATGGGCATACATTAATAATTTGTGAATATGTGGTTTAATCTATGTGCAAAAGGTCTGAAGATTTTAGGCCAATGTACATCAATCACTACGCTGACAACTTCATTTCAGCAAAGTAAACGGTTTATGCTGCAAGTTAATTAATTATTGCCAAGGAAAGTATAAATATACTTAATTTAAATAAAAATGAAAACACTTACAAACGCTGCTTTGACAAGGTAAATCTCAATTTGTTTTAAGAGTTATATGTAAAATAAACTTAATATAAAGTAAAGCTGAATTAAAATATTTTAAAATTGTTTCCGACAACAAACATTACATAAAATATATTCGCAATGAGCATGCATATTCTAAAGTAAAACTTAAATGGTCTCATAAATAATGCTATCATGAAGTCACAATAACTCTGATTACCCTCGAGCTCCAAATTGAGCCCTCTTTTCCTACACATTACATCCCATTTAACCGGAATCCCCGTCACACACGCATATAACAACCCAAAGCATAAACTGTATCTTCTCATTTTTTCTCATCCTTTCATTCGATTAAAGCGGGCTTCGCTCGGAAAAGAAAATCGTTTTCCTTGACTCATCCTCTTTCTATTTTCTAACCCGACAAATGAAATATGCCACTGTTATCATAAGTACATTTCAATGTTGACGTAATAGCCACTATCTCGTCTTAATGTTTTGGTCGCCCCTATGCTGTCGATGTAACGATCCGAAGAACGTTATCGCCCCCGTATGTGATTTACTGTATCGGATACAGTGTTGGGGACACATTTCTATTAGGAAATGAATTAAACTGAAATTAACGACTTTCAATTGGAAACAAAATGTGTCAGGTATATAAATTACCAACTACAGGATTAAATTATACATGGCAGTAAACAAATATAATTATTACGTAAATTTACATGCAAATTGTGTTAATTAAATACCCATTTAATTAGGCGCATGCAGACACTAACTACATTTATAATCATAACATTTTAATATTGTTACAACAGAATACCTTTAAATAAAGAATAGATATATATATATATATATATAAAAAAATAAATTGAATATAATATTTATTTAATTTTGTATTATATAATTCAACATATTATTCATTGAAAATAAATTAACTTTGTATATCATTATTTTATAATATTTATTTGAACTTTTACACATTGACGACGAACATGGAAGAACATAAAAGTGTTTCAATTTAAAATACATATTATTTAATGGAAATAAAAGACAGATTGTTACAAAGTTTATACGATTTCTCGTAACTTTTAGAAGCATGTAAGCCCAGGTGAAATATCAAACCGGTCGCAATAAAATTGTAGTAAAGTGTCGTTTTTATTGTTCCCAAAATATACATTAAATACCATTTGGTTTTCATATCAAAAATAATCAAAAATGATCAAAAAAGATCAAAGATTTTCAATGAATTTAACGGAAAATGTAATCAAAGAGTTAACTATAGAAAATTAATATTTATAAATACAATCTATAAAAATAAAATAAAGATTTAATTTTTACATTGCTTAAAATGACCTCGTTTTATGATATCTTTTTTGTTTTATAAATTAATTCACAAAAATAAATAACAAATACACTGTTTGTCTATCTGATTATATGTCCTGGATATTTTGTAGGAGGTTAGCTCAGCTGGTGACTAATGATAAAGGTTTAAATTTTTTACAGTACTTATAACTGACCAACCTTGACTTAAAATTTAGGTTATAAATTATATTGATACGAAGTTAAGACGCAAAGTTATGAAGATTTGAGTAGTTTTAGAACAAACAGTTTTGTTCAACAGATAACGGTTTATGAATTAAAATATTATAATTTTTCATTAAATCAAACACTATTTTATAATTATTAGATGTAAAGTTATATTTTGTTATATAAACTTAATTATAGTAAAGATAGTTTCTCCAAAAAATATCTGCAACTGCCCAATGTTTTTTGCCGAATTTCATTTCCTACAACACTGTGTCTAAAAATCAACATACATATAGAAAGCTAGTTTCATTACATTGCTGTTGCCATGCTAATTCTATTCTATGGCAATAGATTCTTCAAAGTAAATTAAATTTTGTTCTCCCTGTTTTATGATATGTTTGTATATTCTAGAATATTTTGTCAGAGGTTGGCTCTGTCGTGATTAATGATAAATCTTTTACAGTACTTCTAACTAACATTGAACTTAACATCTTAAATTTAAATTATATCGTTAGGAAGTCTAAACGCAATGTTATGCGAGGTTTGAAGCGTGTATACACAACCAGATAATTTGCTCCGCACATAGGTCTGTTGGTGGATTAATGGGAACATTGGTGAGTTGATCTTTGTGTTGGTTGGGGCCGTTTGGGGATCGAGGATTGAAACGGCGCGTGGATTGGTACGTGAGTCGGTAGGTGAGTTGGTGGGTGGGTAAGTGGATGAGTTGGTGAATTGTTCAGTGAATTAGTGGGTGAGTGAGTTGGTGAGTAAGTCGGTCGGTTAGTTGTCGGTAGGTTGGTGGGTCGGTGAGTAAAATGGGGGTAGGATCGGTGGTACAACCCGTAATATTTAGCTAACCGACATTCAACCCGACTCTAAAATTTATTTTTATACTAGTTATTAATAAATTTAAAAAAAAGGTACGTTCTTTTATCTTTTATCTAGCAACACATAGTTAATGACGTCCGTCATAGTTAACTCATAGTATATTACACACCAAGGCGAAAAGAGTTTTATTTCTGTCGATAGCTCAAATCTATCAAAAACCATCAATACATGAACACAGAAATTGAATATATTAAAGTTATTTTAAAAAAAATATTTTTTGTTATGACAGCAAATATAAAAGACAATTTTCATTATGTAATTTGTGTCAACGTCAGTTTAAAAGTGTTCTTTATTTTTAGGTTGTTTTGATAATTGGAGTGTCGGGAGTCTACAGATTCAAAATTTTTTTAAGACTTTAAATTGAAAAATGTCAATTTGTTAGAAAATAAAGGGAACGTTGATATACCTAATTCAAAAACTAACCACGAGCATTTATGGCCAACAAGAAGAAATTGGATGAAACAATTAAAGAAAACATAGATCTTTGGAGAAATATTCATAATTCAAAATTTTCCATACAAATCAGAATGAAAATAGCAATTGTGTTGCCTCAATTAATATTATCCAATTCCCTATAAAAATTGCAGCTTTTTAAAATATTCTAAATTTTGACACCTTCAACGGACACTGGTATAAACAAACGGAAGCGACTTTACTTATTAATAATGGAGTGAATTATAAAGATTGGGAGGTTGGAAATCAACTTTAGTTGCAGAAAATTAAATTGATCGTTCTGTAAGTAATCAATGTATAATGGTTACGATGTCTTCTAAAATGCAAATGTAGAAATTTTTGAAGCAAGTTTGAGTAACTTCAATAGAAATCAAAAATCAACATTTCTTCTAAACTAAGTGAATATATCTATCTCTCGTAAATTTAATAAGTAGTTTAATAAAAAGTTATTTCATTAAATTGTATTTATATTGAAAATTAGTTTCTGTAGCAAGCTGCAGAAGCATTCGCCTCAACAGCAACACAAATATTAACGTTTCTTTAGAAGAAGTTGAACAGCACTTGTTATGTTTTTACTATACTACCACTGAAACAATCCGTTTTTTTATAAAACAGTTAATATTTGCTTACTTTAATTCTACCCAAAAGGGGGAAAGTAAAAGGTTAGCAAATGTCAATTTTCAAACTTATAAAACTCTCAGAAATACTGTTATTACATATAGTTAAAAAAAAATATTTGTCATATCTGACAAATTACAGTCTGTCATTATGAATTTAATAAAAACTAATTGGTTGAAAAAATTATATTGTTCTTTTAATACCAATTTTTGGAAAACACAACGCGAAATGCAAACTGTTGTATTTTTGTTGAAAGTATTAGAATTTTTGCAAATGTTTATAAAATATTATTAATAGCACAACCAACTTAGCGTGGCCTATGGAAGTATATTCGCACAACGCTAGAAATTGACATATAACATGAGAGAAGTATAGAGTATGCTCAAAGACAAAATATGAAATTTATTTGATTTGAAATGAATGCTGTTTCATAAAGCCATATTTTGAAAGCAAACTTTTGTAGATAATTTTCATTGCACAAAATATATTTAGTAGACAATGTCTCAAAATTTGCTTGATTGAATTTAAAATTAATTATACCACTGATAGATATTAATTAATTTGTCAAGCTTAATTTATTTATATTGATTGCGTTAATTGGTGCCCGTGCACTCATTGCTGTAATTCTTACGCTAATGCAATTTGCAGTGTAAATTGAATCCGATTTGTTAAAAATTTAAAAATGGCTTGATATGATTAGTTTATAACTATAGAGATAAATAGTTGATAATATATAAATGACTTATGATTATTTCACTATAATAATTCAAATGACAAGCTTAGACAGCAAATTAGTAATTGAGAGTTTTTGATTATCGTTTGTATCTTCGCCAGTGATACTTATAACTTATAACATTACCAAACATTAATTCATGTGTTTTAAAAGTTATCACAAATTTGTTCTGTGTTTTTGAGATAAATTATGTTGCTTTAGGAAACTATCAACAGTAAATATCTCTCAAAACCACATAAATTCAATAATCATTAATACACTCATTGTATTACTAACAATAATAATAATATAACAAATTGTTAAATAAAAAATAATGTTAAATAGAATATTATTATATGAGCAAGTAAAGAAGGTTTCTATTCAGAAAAATGTAGTTTGCCGCACAATCCGTAAGAGATTGCAGTAATTATTTGAGAAGATAAAAACCTTTACTTACGAGTAAAATACTATACTTTATTTACGATTATTCATACAAAAAAATAAAATCTCTGTGCAATATTTTAAATTTTTTAATTAATTCACTTTCTACGCATTTGCTGACCTGACAACTGATTATGTGATGTTTGTCTATGTAGTTGTAGTTGCGGATAACTAAAACGTTGACAACACGGCAATGGTGTGAAAATAAATTTTCCAATACTAATTTTGATTTGTCGAAGTCGCGATGGATAAAAATCGTCTAATGTAGCTATAGCTGGGAACCAATATTATCTATAGATAAAATCACAATTTAAAGTCAATTATTTACATCAATAATGCAATGATCGTATATAAAATATAATAATATATTATTGTAAAACATTAAAATAATGTGTTTTATCTTTCATGTTTAGTTAGTAAATTTTAATAATAGACAGTGAAAATTTCGATATGATAAACATACTGTTTTATAATTTATTATGATAATAATTGAATCTGTAATTCATAATAATTGCATTGTGTGCATTTGTTTATCCGAATACACTTTTTGCTTTTTATTTAAGTTTTTTAACAACAATCATTTTTGTGCTACTACAATTATGAAATGAAGTGTACATTTAAGTATTTTCTTTGTCACGGTAAAAATACAAAATTGCGAAATGTATACATTTATCGTGAAACATACACATTTACAAATTTTATTGGTAAATGTGGGTATAAATTTGCGCGCAGCTTCATATACCTACCTTTACCGGTAAATATATACTGCTACTTGGGAAACTAACCATTATAAAATCAAAGTGAGTGGCTATGTGCCCTTCTTGCGAACGACATAGGAGCTACACTAACTGTATAGAACAACCAATATAATCTACGAGCAACCAGTATCACGACACCTATATTTCCATTGAATTAAAATAGTAAAAGTTTATATTCAATTATCCAAATTGACACCGTTACAAGCAGCAACAATCAGAAGCATTCAATTGTTTCACTCTTCATAATAATCATCAGTGCACCTTAGTGATTTCCGCATTTTACTAAGTGAGTGGTTTTGTTCTCTTTTTGTAAACGATAAAACAATCTAAACCTAGAACAATCAATAGAATTTACAAACAACCAGTATTACTAGGGCAATCTGTGCATAGAATCAAAACCATTAAGTAAACAGTTTATAATTAATTATCAAAATCCACACCATTACAACAACAACAGCAACAAACAAATGCATACAGTTGTTTCACTCTTTATAAGAAATTAGAAAATAAGTATACCTTAGTGAAACAAGAAAAGCACTTGACCACTCACTTTGACTTCAATATTACTTACGGTTGCACTAAACACGTTAATCAATTATTCGGTTTATTTTATCTCAATGCGACGCCGAAATTGCTAAGATAGATGCAGTGATAGATAATCTTTTATGAATAATGAAAGAATTCTATGCATTTGTTTGTTACCGCTAGTAATGGTACGGATTTGTATAATTATGTATAAGCTTTTTACTTATTTTTCCAAAATGTTTATGGTTTTGATGCATAGAATATGTTTGGAAAATAATATCTGAAAACATTTTTAATTTTATTGATTTGTGAAAATTTCAAATTAATTATCTATTTAGCCACCTTCATCAAACAAATAAAATATTATATATTATATTTAGATAGATAATACCATTGTATATACAATGGTAAGAAATTATTATTATAAATTGTATGTTAAATAATTTTATGATAATTTAATATTTTTTTAACCGTTAAAAAGTTGTATTCAATTTGATTTTTTATCTAAATAATATTAATTTTAAAACAACCTATGTAATAATAAACTTTATTCTTATTCTTTACTACAAACAGAACTAACAAAAAAATATATGTTAATAAATGCATAAAAAAGCAGCATTGGGCAATTACCCCGCTGTTCTACCATCCAAATCTTAAAATTTTAGGTTATAACTATAATACGTATAAGTAAAAGAAAGAAACAGAAAATATTTAATATATGAATACATATACATATGTATAACTGCAGAAACACAACTAGACAAACAAATAAAAATAAAACTATATCTATAAAATAATTAAATAAAAAACAAAAATGGAGAAAAAAAATAATATAACAAACAATTTAAGAAAATAGCAAAAAATAACAAATTTAATTCTAATCTTTCAAATCTATCTAATATCTTTGATTTAAAGCTCGTTAGTAAGTCGACGGTAGTAAGTCAAACGTTTTGTATGTTTGAAAAGAGAAAGATCACTCAAACAATGAAAAATGTTGTAGAAATGGTAACGTTTTACCTCTATACCTAGTATTTAGGTCCGGGCCATAATTTCTGAAAGTGATTTTGTTGTAGATGTGTTTCATTGTTAATAAGATTTTATGGTATAAACATACTACTTGAATATTTTGCTTTTTCTCCGTATTATTCCAACCTGTATGAGTAAGTTTATAAGATATCTTTTAAAAAAAATTTATTCCATAAATAACGCGTAAGCAAGAATGACGAATGTTTTGTATACGGTTATTTGTATGTTTGTGTATTGTAGGATAATATAAAGTAGAGCCATAATTAAAATGGAACATTACTAATGTTTCAAAAAAGGTAATTTTAATAGGAACTGTTAAAAAGGGCCTATGGTGGCCTTTTTAACAGTTTAAATTAAAGATTTATTAATTTGTCGTATATACCGAAAAGAGTTATTTATTATATATTTTACCATTATAATACCTAGATGGCATTCTTCTTTTTTATACGGTATATTGACACCGTTTAAGTGGATATTAAGTTGATTTCCAATGCTGTCGCATAGTTTATTTTATCCAAAGACTATAAAATTTAACTAGAATTATTGTTAACCCTAACATGTTTGAACAATGAAATAGGATCTGCACCTCGATATTAATCCGATATTTACAGAAAGCAATAGAGTCCACTAAAAATGATTAATAGTTGATTGTTGTGAGCATACATATGGCTTATGCAATATTTAAGTTTACTCTATATACAAGTGGACGATATAAAACCAAGGGCCCAAGAATATATCCCTAAGAAACCGCTTTTGTAATACTAATAAAATCCAACATTACGTTATCCAGGTTTACACATTGGTTTCGACCAAACAAGTAACCAGAGCAACCAATGCCACATCAATATCTATGTATTCTAATATTTGCTTTGGGATTCTATATATCACTGTATCAAATGATTTAATGTAATCTAGCTATACTAAAACTGTAAATTTACCCTGATCAGTATAATATATACATAATAGCATCAGTAATTTTTTTTCAAATCAGACTAAAATTTTGGGAGTATTTCGTATTTATCTATTTAATCAAGTAATTAAGTTGATACGATTTTTTCTACATTTTAGAAAATGTAGATAAAATACTAATGGGGCGAAGATGATTTAATTAAAAAGGATTATTGTTTTTTTAGGCATAGGCCTGATAAAAGCCAGTTTCAAAATGTTAGGAAAATTACTGTTCAAAATATATGAATTAACAATATCTACTAAATAAGGTACAATTGTCGGATAGCACTTGCGCAACATTGAAATATTGATACCGTCACAACCAGTTGAAGACGATTTAATTGTTTAGTTACTGATTGTTTATCAATTAATTAGAAACTAATTAGGTTTGTAGATGGTTGAAGCAAATTAAAAAAACTATACCACAGACAGATCAATAAAGTTTGGAATATTATGTGGAATGTTTTTAATAATAAACTCATCAATCATCTTCATATCTTTCAAACAGTCAGAAATATGTATTAGAGTTTTTTTTTTAATTTCAAGTTTTAAAGTGTTTCTACAAAAAACTTTTTCTTTCTGCGATTGATAAGCAAAATAATCCCGTTTTTTATTTCTGATTGCCGTGTTAGTAAGATTTCGCAAATTTTTGTAATAATTAAAATGATTTAGATTCATTCTATATTTACCCATATGTTATAATTCTATATTTACCCATGCTATATTACGTAGATCTATTAAGATGTTCATATTATCAGTAAATCAAGGGCATTTAAAATTTTATTAAAAGTCTGAAAATAGCATTATTAAATGATGCAAATGTATCCTCGATATTGCTTATGCAAAATATGCAAAATATATCATGGAATGGAATATTACATAAATCGTTATAAAATTCTACCAATCTTATGAAACTCGCGAAAGGTGAATTGCTGAGAAGTGCGATGTATTTTAGTGACAGAAATAGTATAGTAAACTACGTCATGATCAGAAAGATTAGAGTTAATAACACCTTGATTAAGTATTTTAAGAGGACGATGTACCATAATACAACATACAAACAAAATTAAAAAAATCTTTTCATTTAGGCAAATGTATTTTATTTGTTTTGTGAAGGTGGCATTAGTACTATAAAACTGGAGTTTTTATAAGGCATTAAACGTGTATTCAGATATCATTAAAATTTATTTTTCCAAAAAAGCACATCCAAATTGTGGTTTTCAAAAAAACTTTGCAATTATTTTTCATTTCAAAAGAACTGATAATAATGATAATATTTCACTTCTATCACTGAGCACGTAGCGTTTGGTTTTCAGTGAACATTATGGCCATGTTTCAAACGGTGAGTCCTTATTTTCTATTTAATACTACAATATAAACATGTACAGACTGACTAATGCAATTCAATGGTCATCCCGAACAAAGCGTGTGAACGGTTTCATACTAACCTTAGTAACACCATCACCTACACCCGATAACATAACGTAACTTACCTCCACCCGATATGTAGTCAATTCAACCGATACCTGTCTTCCTGAACCTTAAACATAAACTTTAAAAATGTGTTCAACATGAAATAAGCCACACCACAGTAAAAGTTGATCAAATACGGATCGGTTTGCAATGTGTTTGTGTTAGACTTCTTTTACACAATCAGGTTTGCGCCAGTTCGGTTGGCTAATAAATCCCCTATGTTGGCCCCCTATGCGAGTTTTTTTACTGTCGGTAATCAGTACGGTGAACTCAAAAATATCTACTGTGGGTTTTGCAATTTGAGGCATCCGTCTTGTTGCCGTATGGGACAGCGTCAAAACGATTGCCTGGAGCTACATAACTCGGTCTTTGAGTCAATCGTACCGCTAGAACACAGCAATCGTGAGGTATAAACCTAAAGATAATTTTATAGGATTAGATTTCTTTCTCAAAACCATTATACCTTTGTTAGAAACATTTTTTTTAACTTTTACTTTTAATTTACAAATATCCTGTATTATTGTACATAAAAAATAAAAAATAAATACTGAAATTTAATTAAACTCTGAAATATTCAACATCCCTCGACGGGTAGAAAAGAGTCTTCAGTACTGAAGAATGACAATGAGTAATGCCCAAAACTATTTCATCAGATAAGATATAAATTTTAAAAAAATGTTTCACAATCTCTTTTTTCTATAATTTTTGAACTAAGAATTAATAATCTGCGCATTACAGGTATCTATTTTCAAGTAGTGGTAATACTGGTAGTAGTATTTATTATACGACACGGTAATGACAATATAATAAAAAGATTCAAGAACCTAGGAACATATAAAATATAAATATAAATATATAAACATTTATATATTATTGAATGGTGATAGTCTTTACTGTGTAATATTGCATTTTAAAAAATAAAACAACTTTTTATTTATATTATCTCCAAAAATTTTGATTAAACCGGACTAGTTTAGACAAATTATCTGGTCATCATCATACGGTAATAGAAACAACTATGAAGCAAAAGAAAACCGGGGAAACAATTTACGCAATTTTTGGGTAAATATGCATCAGTTTTTTAAGTGGAAGTAGCCGCCTTTGAGAAGTGTGCCAGGCACATGATGGAGTCGGGAGTTCAATTCAACAGACCGATTACCATAATGTCTGACAGCCTAGCAGCATTACAGGCGTTACGATTGCAAGTAATAAAATCAAAAAATGGTCTTGGATTGCATAGATAGTTAGGAAGCACAGGTCACAAATAACAGAGTACGCCTGGTCTAGACGCCGAAAGTCCAAGGCATAAAAGGAAAGTTTTAGGCCGACCAAAAAGGAAACAACTGGAACATTTAGTGAATCAGAACCCACATTCGAGATTCCACACATAACCGGAAAAGATATAATAAAATGCAAACTTGCAAAGGAATACAATAATTTGTGGAAAACTGTCAGGGGATGAATCACACAAGGTTCCTAACAGAACCAACACAAAATGGTGAAAAGGAAGTATCGCAAATGAGTCGAAACAAACTGTGAAGGCTCACAGGACTGATCACCGGACACTGTGATCTTAACAAGCACGTGCAAAGATTGGGTATATAAGAAAATTGACTATGCATCGGATGTTTGGATGACGAAGAGATTCCGCAGCATCGGCTGTGTGAATGCGAAGCATTGAACATTCAACGCGCAGTTCACTTTGGCAAGCATATGCTAGCACAAGAAGAACTGAAAATAGACAGAACTGCTAAAGTTGTAAGATGTCAGAGGTGCACAGTAGGACCATTAGGATAGTAGTACAGGGACGCTTGACGAACCACCGCAGGAGGAAAAATACGATAATAAAGAATGTTATAAAAGTTCAAAGAATAAAAGAATGCAATATATAGGACACTGGTAAACAAACAAATTAAAAGGGGGTTTTAATAATAAAAATAGGTTATATATGGTAAACAATAATTTAAAAAAACGGTGGAGTGTGGCAATTAGTATAGCAATACCCCTCATTAAGTAATTGCAATATATACATATATAATTCAATACTTTGTTATTTTCTTTTGCTTATATTTGTTTCTATCACCGTATGATGATGACGAGATAATTGATCAAAACAAGTCCGGATTAATCAATATTTTTATGTCTCAATTAGAATAACATAAGTAGTATGTCGATTTATAGTATTTTAAAGCTAATTTAATAATTTACATACTCATTTCACAGAATAAAAACATCATTCAATAAGATATTGTTTTAGTTGCTTTATATATACATGTATAGATTTAATGCTTTGTATATTATCAGGTAATAAATTAAATAAATAGCCACCAGCATATTTTATTAATAAAGTTAATCTAAGTTTGAGTATGCTTATTAAATGATATTTGTTTATATTGAAAAATGTATAGCATAGAATTTTGTATAAATTACTACGTTGCTTTGATAATTCTAGATAAATTGAATAGTATTATATATTCATGTACTTTTAAAATGACCTTTGTAATTTTAAAACAAATCGATTGACGACAAATTGTTATCTTGTCAGCCTATTTATATGACACTCATGCACCCTAAACCATTTTCCGTGCAATTGAATCTTGAGAAGTATGTAAAGTACAGTTGGCTATAAAAGCCGCCTGTTTCTGTTATAAATCCGGCTCATTAAACAGTTTTACGGCTAAACCATTGCTTGATTCGTTACAATCGACAAAGTTAATGATGGAAATAAAACAAGGAAACTAAGGCTTGCAGTGTCAATCAATTGAATTTGAGTAAACTATTTCAATTTATAATTATTTTATATATTATTAAAATGCTATTATTATAGTTTATTGGCGTAGGAGTTTTTCTAGAGTAATATAAAAGATAATCTTTCATAATTAATGAAAGTTCATCAAAGTATATTAAAATTATATAACATTTTTATAGATCATAAAACTCTTACTAATAAATTTAAATTTTAAAGTTTATCCAGCGTTATTAATACAGTCTAAAATCGACGATCGCGCTGTTTCAAAATTTATGCTTGCGATAAAACTTAGTTATAAGAGCGCACCACAAATAGCATACTTTTAGATCATGAAATGAATTTTAACGGTGAAGGCATATCGGTTGGAATATTTGTCATAATAAAATGCAGCAAGAGTAGACTAACATAAGCTGTTTACTGTAAGTCCTTATCAGATTATCCGTGCGGTCGCGGGGAAAATTAAGTTTGTATCTTTTAAAGCTGCAGTAAGACCGAGCGCCCCCTCAGGTCCTGCGGCGGGCAGAGACCCCTAAGCTTATTTAGTGCTCGATGACTCAACCAAATGATACACTTTATCTCGACCATAAAGCGACAGAGCCGCTTTAATTAACCACCAACGATTATCGTAAATTAAATACGTCTTGGATTTATTTATGCTCCTTGCTGTTTTTCTTATACTCTTCGCTCTCTTTTATTTCAACATTTTATCATCTAAAGTGTGGTGAGCTTAATTTAAAATTTATTTCATTAATACCAGCAATTTTTCGATAAAATGTCATTTGAAATAAGAATTGCATAAATTGTAACAAATTAGATAACAAAATACTTTTTGGAAAAGTAAAGTCGTACTTCACACATTTTATCTAACAGAAACATATGAAAACTTAGAGATTCTTGTGGTTTAAAATTGCAACAACTAATTTAAAAAAAAATTAATTGTTGCATCAAGCAAAACCTGCTTAAAAACTTTTTTAATAAATAAATAGTTTAAAAAATTGATAGAGTCGAAAGTTACTACAAGATATTGCAAATGTAAAATTAGCAACAAAACTACAGCAGTCCAAGTGGTCAACTTTTAAAGGTTAAGAAAACTTGTATTGAGAACACTTTCTTTCGGATAACAAGAAAAACTTTAGGTCCCGTATACTGTCTGGATGTTTCCTGTACGTAAAAGAAGCCAATAATCCAGGTTGAAATTTCTAAATTATGCGGAGAATTTTTAGATGAACGTCATTATACGTTTAATAACGTTTAATATTAACTGGGGTTCAGTCAAAACTGCACGCTCTCGTTGTAACTAAATAAACTGTAATAAAAATATAGTGGTTTTATTCCTAATCTTAAATAATTATCAGATAATTTTAAATAGCCTGTCTGTATTATTAAAACATTTCATTTTCGAGATCTTTTTCAGTTACTTTAATTACATGAATACAAATATTAAAAAAACGCACATTATGTACTAAACTGGCGTAAAACGGTAAAAAATCCTTAAAATGTAGAATGGCATAAGCCTAAACCGGTCGAATGGAAATTAATTAATAATGTATAATATCTATGTTTGGATTTAATTTTATACTTTAAATTAAATTATGGTATGCTATGATACTACATATCGAATACGTTAGCTGAAAGACCGAGTATTTGATAACATTATTATGGTTTCAAACCTTTACTAGCATTAGTATACACCAATGCGCTTTGGTATAAGTTAGAACAGAAGCGTGACCTTATATTATTATTGCCGTAGGTTGTGGATGACATAAGATAAGCCATATGTGTTATAGTATTGCACACTGCCAGATATTTCTAAACTGAATTTTATACTATATTTATACATTTTTAAACAATAATGGGATAGTTCAGGTAAAAGCGGGAGTATGTATAACAGTAAGGTAAATATGTTTCTGTAATAGAAAACGTGCATTTTTAAATCAGCCGTTTTCTTCTATTGCTCCTATTTGCTTTATGTTTTCAATACAAAACTAATTCTTATAGGCATTTTCTTAAGTAAAATTCAGTGTTGCAGTTAATTTTTAGATATACCATCAACTTTTTTTTTCAAATTGAAACAAACTATAGTGCGCTAAATTATATCATGATTTCAACGATTCAAAAAATCATGTTGTTTCTGTATAATTAAATTATAAATTATTTAACATGCATGATAAACATGATAATAGAAATAATGTAAATATATAAGTTGTAACTTGTAACGTTTGTAGAAGGCTGTAGTACAATCAAACTAATAATGAATTTGAAAGAATAAATTGTGATTTTACAATTTTCTAGCAAGTGCGTTCAGTTATAAAAATGCTAAAAAAGATGGTTTCATCATCATATTAACTATAAAACTTAATTCATCATAACAAGTTGAGTAAAATGAGGTCGTGGTTACTAGTAATCTGTGTTTTTGTTTTCTTTTATCAAAAGCAATTTAATCAAAATTATAACAACATAATATTATATATATATATATATATATATATATATTATATTATTAATTTATTTTTTTAATCATGGCATTCCATAAAACCGGAGGTATTATAT
>JARJEC010120633.1:0-11517 GCA_030264575.1 Tachinus sp. AB-2021
CCGATTAATTTTCTGGCTTGCGTTGCGCGGATCTGAATTTCGCGTGTGTCTTTTCCGTCACTCTGAAAGGTCATTCCAAGGTATTTATATTCTTCGCATCCGAGAATTATTTCTCCGGAATTGAGTAGAAGATCAGTACTCTCCCCTCCTATACACATATATCTAGTCTTATTGATGTTCATCGTTAATCCCCACAAGTCATACTCTTCCTTTAGTTTTCTAGACATATATAAATTACTGCCAATATTTAATAATAATATTAAATAACAAATATCAATGAAAATTGATACGTAAACAATATTGTCAAGTTTTTGTTACTTTCAAAAAACCGAACAAAGAATGCAGAATTTAATTTTGTTCAGAATCCTTTAACGCAAATGTTTTTTTAAATACAAATTCAACAAATGACTTCAAATAGACTTCTGCTGTATGTATCACGGAGTCATTTGAGTTTTTGTAAAACTAACATTGAATGAAATTAGAAAATTTTTCCTTAAAATTTCACGTTAATTGTAATTTTTTAACAAAATTTAATAAAGAATATATATATATATATATATATATATATATATAAATATATATAAAGAATATATAATAATAAATATAAAATTAATCTAAAAATTAATTAATAGAAATTACATTTATGGCATAAAATAACTTTTGGCATTTTTGCTCAAAATTTGAATACGACTGAAAACGCTGCAAACAATTAAATTGCAAGTCTTGCGTATAATTTAATCACTTGCACAAATAAAATTGCTTATTACAAATTGAAACGTACATTTTTTTAAAATTTATAACATTTTTTTGCTATTCTACTTTAACAATTACAACAATAAATTTGTTTCTCATCATTAACATTGAATTTAAATATTTTTTAGTTTAGTTTCTAAAACACTACGGATATTGTAGAAAATTGATAAAAACATAATACACATTCTACTTTTGAATATTATCACCGATTGCCATCTAAATTAAAAACGGAACTTCCTGCAATCTAATTAGTATAATCCAATAATCCAATTTAGGAGATATATTTTAGCAAAATTATATAATCATTTTTAGAACACAACTTTCTTGTTATAATTGCATTATAAATATATTATGCGATATACTCCATACATTAATAATAATTGATTTTGTCATGGCAGATAAAATGCTGCAAGCAATTCCGTAATATAATAATAATTTATCATGAATTTACAATTCAAATAGTAAATCCCACATGCATTCCATTGTAAAGTTTTCCAATTGTTAGTCAACAATGATTTCGTGACCGTGACTTCCACTTGGGGTTTACAATATTCGGGGGTGCACTCCCCTTTTTAAATGCGGCCCATGTGTTTGAAACCATGTGTTAAATATTTAAAAGATAACAGTCGTCAGGTAATTATATTTTATAGGCTAGTATCATCACTAAATAAAATTTTACACACCCATGTGCTGCTAAAATTTGAGCTAGAGGTTTGGGTTATTAAAAAAAATATTGTGTAATGAATCAATCGATCATCAAACCGCAAACATAAAATTGTTATCAGAAAACGTTATTTTGCAATTGTTTTATCGACATATTTTAGTCTATCGGGGTGGTTTGGAAGTCATCATAAGCTGTCTCATCAAAACCCCGCCACCACAATCTATGTGGGCTTGCAGGGGCAATAATGTAAAATATATATAAACAAAAAGCAGCAAAAAAGGGTAATTAATGTTTCACATGCAAACATGTGCATTACATTCTTCATTCATGTTTTGGGAAGCATTTGGATTGATTTAAAATAACAGTTACATTTTTTTGTGATTTAATTTTTCCTCATATTTCCTCTTAAGCATAAACAACAATCAAATTTTGCACTTTGTTTGATGACCGTAATATTTATTAACTTGATAATCTAGTTAAAAAATATCTGCATTTTATACTTTCTTCTATACCGAGTGAAAATGGTACAGTCAGTACCACATTCTTTATTTGTAAATATTTTCTCATAGAATTTAATAACTTTACCGCCAAAAAATTCAGCATATCATTTCCGGTTTAATCGGAAACAACATCAATTTTATTAATTTAAATAGAACACCTGGTAAATTTGAATAAGTTGGTTCTTTTTAAGTATAAATCGCAATTTTCAAAAATTTTGATATAATCGAGTATATTGAAGATTTTTTGTAATTTTTTAAATGGAATAGACAAGATTAGATAATGCAATATCATTACTTTAGAATTTTTCAAAAGAAGCATGCATTTGGTTGTTTCAAGAATAAGTAGGAATATTTTGGTTTGTACAATTCAATGTTGTGTGCTTGTAAAAGAAATACTTTAGTAAACAAGTTTAGTATCGCCAAATGACTTTTGAAGCATTTTTACTTAATCTTGTTGATTTTTGAAAAAAAAAGTTTTGTTTTTTACTTTTTATCTGGCATATGTTTTTGAGAGTTTTAAAATAAATCCTTTTGTATTTTAGCTTTTTATGCCTGATTTTTAATAAAGATAATTTAAAAAATTTTACTTTATTTATTTAAAAAAAAGCAAAACATTTTTTTGTTAATCAATAAAGTGGGTTTCGATTTTCGAACAAATATTTTGTCTTTTTTTTTGCAGAAATAAAATAATTTTTGTTTATATGTTTAATTTTGAGAAAAATTGGTACTTTTATTTGTTTTAAAATGTTTTTTTCTTTCTTGCAAGATAGCCTCACACGAAACTAAACATACACAAAGAAAACATAGATAGCAAACGAAAATAAGGGTTTAAACAAAAAATACAAAAAATAATAAATAAAATAAAATAAAATATTTTAAGCAAGGAATAAATACAAAATTAAAAAAACGAATAAAAATATCGCAAACATATTGACCAAAAAAACAAAACAAATTTACACAAAAAAATCTCACAAAAAATGCGCTAACATAGAAATATTGAAGGAGAGTCCTGCTAGGTTCTTCATGATTATTCCACAAACGTGTAGTGCTTTCGCAAAATTTTTAGTTGTTCACTTATTTTTTAATTTTTGTTTTGTGATATCTCAAATTGTTGCAAAAAAGAATTACACTTTTTAAATACAGTAAGTTTTTCCATTAAATTTTAAATTTAATCAACGGTTTTCTTCCTTTTGAAAATCATACGTGCTTTCTCGCTGCTCCGTCTTTTTCTTCATCTAGCTATACATTTCTCGTTTACTTAGAATTTTATCTTGCACCTACCTTTTTTGATTTTGCATCCACCATTCATTTGAACACGTTCTTTAATAAATAATTTCTTTTCAATGCAGGTCATATATCCTTCTCTTTTTATTATTGTAACTACTACTGTTCTTTTTTCCACAAAAATTCTTCATTCCGAAATTTGTCTGACTACTTAATGCCTTTTCTTTAGAGCTATATTTTAATTTTTTTTTTCATTTCCTGAAAACATCGTTTTGTATACAAATCTCCAATTCGCATATTTTGCAGAATAAGTATACCTTATTCTGCAAGTGGCATGGTGCTGATATTACAAAAATTTATTGTTGTGTACGTTTCTATTTTGTATTTTAATTTTGTTGTGTGTATTTTAATATGTATTAAGTTTAGCAATCAGTTTGTGCCTTTAGCTGTTGCTATTAATTAATAATTGTAGAAAAGAATTTATGATAATTAATAGCCTCGTGATAAATTTCCGTACACATATTGATACAATTGAATTAATAATAGATAATTGATCTATTAAATCCGCCATTTAAAGTTATAAATGGGATTGAATAATTAATATGCAAAATGTGAAATGTTGTAATATTATTAATAACATTGCATGTAGTAATTAGTGTGTCACAAAAGCAAGTGCAGATGCAATCTGAGCACGTAACCAAACAAAATTCACTTTAATAACAGAGAATGGAAAATATAAATCGCAATTAATTCACTATTAATTAAATACCAGCAACGATTATGATTTTATATTTATAAGCGATAATAAATCGACCCGGGGAAATGTAACAAATATATCATACAGAAACGTTTTTTATAAACAACTCATCTGTGACTTACGAAGGTGATAAATCCATTGGTTCTTGCGTATTCTCACGTATTACTTTATGTTTGGAAGGATTATAACTGTGCATGTCCCTTTAGAAATATGAAGTCTTGGAGGTCTTGGATTTTTTTTTCAGTCAGCGAGGTTTATCTATAATGGGATTTCAAATCTTTTTAACTGTTGTACATCGACACGACTAGCGCAGGCTTTTTCCGGTTTCGTATCCACATAATATATATTTTTTCCTTAATGAGGCTTAAGTTAATTATCTTCGCGAGCGTTTTCGTATTAATAATAATATGACCTAGAGGCGTTTTGTGCCGAATAAAAATTGCCTACTTTTACTGTAATAATTTATTAAGATATAAATCACGTACACACAAAGCACGACTATTTATTGATGATTACACCTATTGATCATAATAATTAGATTATGTGATATAGTTATGACTTTTATATTGTTATGAATGGAAGGTAGTTCAAGGATTTCCGTGATGATGATATATCTCGATACTATACTACTTACTCGAAAGCCGGGCACGATTTTTAATAGAATTTTTTAAGGGTCAATTATTTCAAATTGATCGGTAATTTGACATTAAACAGACGGGAATTAGACAAGCAATTTTATTTCATCCATTTTATTCTCGTGCATGCATAAAAAATAATTATAAATGATTGTTTTACATTTTAATGACATGAACTGTTATTATTTTAATATTATAATGATATAATCATTTATATAGGATCATTAAATTAATATGTTATTTCCACCTCAAACTAGAAAATGTAAATTCTTCATTCACCAATATATCTTCATACTCCAGATCCCAGAAGCGATAGTTTCTTATTACTTACAAAAGTGTCATCACTAAGGGAGCAATAACCTTATATGCAAAAGTTGCTTTTTATCATATTCCAAAAAGCATAATTTATAGCCACACTTTATGAATGAATGGCTTTAAAGTTCTATTGAAATATTTTATTGCCAATAAATTTGCAATTGTGATTTATTAGGTACCATTTGAAAAACTTTTACACAATGATTTTGTGGTAATCAGCAATAAAATATAATTATATAATATTAAGCAGTTTTAAAAATAAGCAAATTCCCATCACAGGTTTCTTTTTTCAACAAATTTATGCAACATAAACAGGAATTTTTACTGAATCCACAAGTGCAATAGTTTTATACGTTCAGTTTTATATCTTTCGCAGTAGCCTTCTAGAATATATATGGTTTATAAAAGAGTCAGGTTGATTTCTTGACAGGTTAACTTACCGTGCTATAAAACCTTCCGGTGTGCATTATTTATATTGCGTTTGGCTTAGTAGTAAAATCTCTTGTGTTGTGTTCGCATCGCATTTTCCATTTCGATAAGTGGTTTCGATTCGCTTTCATATAAGGATTCATAATTATGTGGGTTCGATTATTTTCAACGTTTTCAAATATTACAGCTTCTTAATTAACCTATTTAAGTAGCTATATTATTTGCAGGGTTATATGTGGGTTTATTATAATTTTATGATCATAATATTTGTTTTGACATAGATTTTAGGTGTTTATAACTGCTGCGATATTCTATTATTTTTATGTGAGCAGTTTGTGTGGCCCCAATATTTCTAAACAATAGCAATTGGCTATTAATAAAAAATAACGTTGTTTCTTTAATTTTGCTAAAAATGTAGCAATTATTTTACCATTTATAACATCGATTATTATTAGATAACTCCCAGCAAGGGGATACTATAATACTAAACAAGAAAAATTACATGTTTAAGTTTAGAATGAGTTTAGAAATTAAGTTTACTTCCTGGAATCTGAGCGAGTTTATAAAACTACGATGCAACATCCAATTACATTGTGTGCGAGAGTACACTTTTTTATTAAAAATTTAATTTTTAATTCTCTATTTATATTCACATTTTATATAATACATGTTCATATTGAAATACTAATTTTTTCCTGTTTTTTTTTCAGGTGAGTTCCATAAACATAAATTAGTGAGTACCAAATAAAAATTTAATGTTTAAGCATTATGTTGGTAATTTTCAATTGTGCGATTTACCTATTTACAATGAAATGACCTTCGTGAGTTTATAGCTTAATATTTAATTTACACTTTAAAATTTTATTATTCTACACCAAGTCGGTTTTTATGACCTCCGGAGAAAGCGAAATGCAACTTGAATGAAAATTTCGTCGGACATTTACACCTACACTAAATCGTTCCTAAATAGGTGGCTGATATTATATTTAATTACCCTTAAACGTTTCCGTTTTAAAGTCAGGCTGCAATTAGGTAATTGTGCGGCATTTTCTAGCTCGTTTACTCTTCCCGGTATTTGTTTGTAAATGGCGCAATTGTATTTTGCCACCGAAATGAGCGGATTTTGATAATTTATCGTATATAAACGGATTAATTTTGAACTAACATATTTTATAGTTTTTGCAATTCCTTGCCCATAAAAGCCCTCCACAAAATTAATTACTCTTCCAGAAATTTCTACGCTTTTCATATAGCTTCGATATTAAAATACCTTGTCAATATAAATCAAACCGGCAAGAGAAATGCGATTCGATTTCAATTATTAATAACTTACCGAATGAGAGAGAGCTTTGTGTTTAATGGGTGACGAAGATTCATCAAATTTCACAAAGGTATCACGAAGACTTTGCAATCATTTAATTACATCTTACGCCTTTATACCACGAGCTAAACAAATTCAAATATTATCGTGCATGAAATTTTCTTCGAACTAATTGGATGTCTATGTTTAATTGAATAAATCCACAATGTTGTTCAAGTTTTTGAAATGGGGTTGAAATGATAATAATTACAACTCGTCAAACAATGTGCTTTCTTCTTGAATACATCGTTGGCTATCATTGTTCAATATATGAGCGATAATTGCATTTCAACACAGAACAGATTTCTTTCAATTAAATTAAAAAAAATGAAAGTATGCGCACACATGCGCCGTCACGGGGAATTATATTTGCCAAGACAGCACTTTTCTTCAGCATGAATCAGTTTCATAGACACGTCCAGCGTTAATTACCAACGTACTTTACACGTTACCCGATGAAAGGAAAAACAACTCAACAAATTACTGGGAATTAAATAGATGCACTTTAAGATGAAATTCATTAATTGCAACGTCAACATTTTGATTTCTATTTGAGTCATGTATGAAGAGGGTGATATTTTGATATGCCGCAAACTTAATATTATTCTAGTAGAGAAAACACGTGTCAAGATATTTTCCAGATAGTAAAATCAACGGATTAAATTACATTGCATTTGAAATAGGTCACTATAATGTTTCATGTGGTACCGGGGCATTAATTAAATCATTATGCAAGGCTCTTTTATGTGTTACAGCATTAATAATATATGGTTTATTGTTAATACCACACTAGTGCGGCTGCGGTATGAAAGGATGCCTGAACTAAAGCTTTTATGGTTTCACATTTTTTTATTGTGGAAATCATTGTATATTAATCCGGGCGCTAGTTCTTTATAATTTAAAATACTTGACTTTTGTTAGATGTTTATTAATTTTTAGCACAGTAATGTGTAAAACTAAAATAATTATATTAAGGATTTGTTTAGTTATGATACATCCTTTGCAACGTTTTTGCATAGACTGACATAGAGGTCATTCTGTTTTAAATGTTTTAATAATAATATCAAAACTATTATTTAAGGAATTAACATTATTTTGATTTAATTAAACGAAATAAAAAAAATGCATATTGCTGTCCAAACTTGTTAAGTTTAGATTGTATATTTTCTTCAATTAATTCAGTCTAACCCCGACCTATCCTTTGCTTGTTAATAAGTTGTATATTTTATAAAACATCTTTAAGAAAATTGCACTAATGCACTGATAGAAACCAGTCTGAAGAGTTTTATTATAATTCTGAACCTTATAAATTTGATGAAGATGTAATACATTCAATAGAACAATTTTACATACAGGTTTATTAGAAAGTTGCAAATTTCCTGCAGTTTTCAGCGTCTGGTTTCAGCATCAAGAATTTACAAAATCTGTTTTTCTCGTCGATTTGTTTGGTCTCCCTATAGGAATCTTTTTGCAGCCATAGTACATTTATCACACGATTATCAGGTGGAGATCCAATCAAAGAGGTAGATTTTTTTTATGAGGAATGTTACAAGGTTTGGTGCTGAAAATTGGCACAGTGGTTGAATACACAATATTATTGTAGGGAAAAAGTTTCCGGAAGGGTCAGCGGAAGATGAGAGGTTGTTAGAAGGTCATAAAGTTCCTAAAATTGGTGAAAAAAATACATAATAAAATATAGTTCTGCCATTTTACATACTAATAGTTTAAATTAAAAGTAACTTATTTGCAAATTGCAATTATACAAAAATTCCATTTTAAATTGTAGCAAGTTGGACCGCAATGTTTGTAGATATTTAATATACACATGTTCACATTCCATTTATGGTATAGCAAGCTACCAACCCGGATGTAAATAAACACAAACTATTAATTTCCATATAAAAATTAAGTTTACACTGCAGACGTACACTTATTTTTTTCTTACAAAAAGTCCATTTTGTGTATTCAAATGTAATTCGAAAGAGTATGGATATTTTTCGAAGCAAGCAGTGCCATGAAAAACTTCAAATTTGTGGCGCGTTAAATATGAAATATGTATATATGTTCTTCCCGATCATGTTACTTGCGTTCATTTTTGTCTTTTCTCTTCCACATAAGTTTCTGGCAATTTGCATAAGTTACTTTTAATATAAAGAATTAGTATGTAAAATGGCAGAACTATGTTTTATCTTTTTTTTTTCTTAAATTTTATGACCTTCTGACATCCTTTCATCTTCTGCTGACCCTTCTGGCTACGTTTTTTCTACATTATTACCACGTATTGAACCACTGTAAAAAAATTTATCAGGAAAATCTATTTTTTTGATTCCACCTTTACTTTATAATTTTGCAGACTAACTTCTGACAGGACGCATTTTGATTAGTTATATACCGTAGGATTGACGCTTTCAAAGTAGACTATATGAGCAGTTCTCCGTCTATATAGAGTTTGTTGTTGCATTCTGCACGTTTTGTGTACTTGAAATTCATTCAAAGCATTAAAAAAGGGAATAATTATTTTAATAAGTTTATCTGACAAAAAATCTTAACTAACCAAGAAAAGCATTAAAAATTCTTCAAATTAATTTGTCGCGACTATTAACCCTCTTTATATAGAAGCTCTTTCAAGTAACCGCAAAATATAATAATCCTGTTGGGTTACTTCTGATAAAAGCTCTTTCATTTATCCCTAAAATATAATAATCCTGTGGGGTTACTTCTGGGGATGATGCTGGTAAAGCATATGATCTCTCTTGGTCCGTCAGTTTTTTTAATATAATACGCCTCATAAATTGTTTTTACGCGCTATGTTGTGAAAATTTGGTGGTCTCCGCCGTCTTTTTGAATTGATAACCGAACATTATCTGAAAGAATTGATAGTTAGTTTTTTAGAAAATTGCCGGTATACTTCTTCCGTAAGATGGCCATTACAATCGCATGCTTGTACCAATCAGTTCTAACAATGCCACATCACATGTTCACAGAAAACTGTTCTTGATACTTGCTTTACAATTATTGTAGTATTAATACCACCATCACGAGTAAAAGTTGACTAATTGGTAAATAAAATGCGTTTGGAACGTTCAGAATTTGCAATAATCCATCGACAAAAGTTTAGTTGTTGGTCGTATCATCATCTCAAGATTTCGATTGGTAAATGGTATGGATATAACTTTGCATTGTGCAATGTTATATGCATATATATATGGCATTCTAGTTATCGAACAGGCTTTCTAAATTTAGTTAAAACGATCCAGTTTTTCGACAACGCCTATACGTATTGATATTTAACTTTATCTAGAGTTACCATTACAAAAGCCGTAAATAAAATGAATATCTGCATATTCTTCATTAGTAAACATTGGGCATATTTAAAAATAAATCTCAATTACCAGTTAGGTTATGTTACAAGTGACAACAAGATTCCATTGCAATTATTTTGAGTCTACTTGTTGACGTTCCGTCAACAAATCATACTTTACTAATCTTTTCGAATTGGAAATATGTTTTTTTTTTTGCTTAAAATGACCTAAGCAATACACCCTCGAAGGTTGGCAGATTTCAACCGGAACACTCTGTATAAATTCTAACATTCAAGACAAAATAAAATCCTCTCTCAGTTTTTTTAAATTTTAATATCATTAAAAATTTGCAGTGACTTCAGAAAATAAAGCTTTTGTTTGTTTACTTTATCTGTTTATAATTCTCTTTAACAAATTGAGTTAGACGGGGTTTTTGGATGGTATCAATGTAACGGAACATTCCAAAAAATATTTGTTAAAATTCTGAATTAAAATAAATTTTGTCGAAAAATGTATGTAATTTTTAAATTACATAATATTTTGTTTTTGGGTTTTTGGAAGAAAAGCTATTTTTGAATTGCCTTTTATACCATACTGAAGTTTATAATAAACGTAAACCATTACAAATGATTAGATTCGGTTAGTACATAATACATAATAGTACATGCACACTGTTACAAGTAACCATAACACATGCACTATGTTACAAGTAACATAAAATTGCCGCGCACAATAAAGATTTTTTATGCTGCATGGTACCGCAGCATTATCTTACAAGGGTGCACGAAGCTGTACTTTTGAAGATTTAATTTTGTTACTAATATACGGATATTATGACATTAATTAATACGTAACATAATTATTTATTATACATCATCAGTACGATGGTTTAGATGAATTATAATAGTTATAACAACGAAATACTGTAACTACTCCATGTTATGAATTTTTTCTCCTGTTTTGTCTGCACTATTGACTGGATGTCTGCTATTAAATATTTCAGCTGATCCCCGCTACGATTTTCACTCACAATTAACAAAATTCCAATTTTGTCTGTCAAACTCTTTTTTAAATTTTTAAATTTATAATTTTCAAATAATGTCCGATATCCAAAAAGTTGCATATATCATAATAGGCCAGTCAATGGGGAATTTGAAATTACAAAATGTATTAGCAGGCTAATTTTTTGATTGTTTGCCTAAAAGTTCTCGTTCAACCCCGAACCGCGAAAATCCATCAACATTTCGCTGCGTGCGTCACGAGATAAGAGCGATTTTTTATATCTCGGTTCCTGGTGGTTGGATTTTAATTTTCTTTTTTACTGTAAATATGTTCATTGTACAGAAAAATATTTGAACTTTTATATGAAACTTTTTTGCATAACTTTATAAGGAAAGTGCTGCATGCCAAAAGACAGCGTGAGTGAAATTGGTATAACAATTATTTAATATATTTTTCTGTAAATTTAAAAATGAAAATCCAACTAATAGCAGCCGATATATAAAAATCGCATTTATTTCATGGCGCACAAGGAAATTTTGGATTTTGGCGGTTCGGGGTTGAAGGAGAACTTTAAAC
>JARJEC010120641.1:0-12600 GCA_030264575.1 Tachinus sp. AB-2021
TAATCAATCAATTAAATTCCTTTTTCACTTTTCAAATATTGTCGCTACAATTGAATAACAATGCTATTCGACTACGTTATACAATCAAAATTTATTTTGATTACAATTGAATAAAGATTTTTTTCATTTTAATATATTGCTTATACATTAATACAACTATTGGATAGATTACGTTAACTATATCAGTACTTATTATTTATAAAAATCACAATATTTAAAAAATAAACAATACTACCACAATCCAGCTTAGAAGCCTGGCAGTGCAAGCGAAACCAATAACTACTCGTATAGTCAACTACTTTCAAAATTTTTAGCATGCGATTTATAAACAGCGTGAATGTCACATAGCACAACATCCATTGGTAAAACTAGGCCCAAATTGAAACGGGTCGCCCGGATGCAGATTCAAACGCAACCCATCGATTTTTCAAATACATAAAACCGCTTGGTACAGATTGCGCTTTAATCCATCGCGTGGATATTCAGGTACGGTTTGATACGATCCCGTCGGAATAATTCATCCATTAAAGTGCATAAATAATACTATGTTGTTTTCAATTGAAAGATGAAGCGATTCACTCAGCTTATGAAATATAAACACTGATGGGTTTTCCACAAGACGATTATTAATTAAGCTAGTAATTAAGATGTGAAGTTTTTACGGTATGTTGAACGAGACGGTCTTCTTCTAGCCGGCCAGTGTTGCCAGATCGCTCAGGAAGCCCTCTGGTGTGAGGATGTGCGAGGAGCCGATGATGACTTCCCAGTTCTTGGCGGCGTTCGTCACTTCGTAGGCGCAACGCACCTCGGAGAAACTCATGCCGCCCACGATGAATATAATAATACGCGGCACATTTTTCACAGTCTGTTGACCTTTATCTTTGTGCCAGTGGCCGTATCTTGCGCTGCAAATAAATAAAATGATTGAAAACGGCATTTAATTGTGTACACTGTTTACTTTGTCAAGACAATTTGCCTTCAAAACAACTTAAATTAATTGGGTTGCCCAGAAATACGTATTTACCTCGTCGGCGCATGGTATCCACTGCTTTGTGCGCGCCCTGCAAGGAACGGGAAATGCCGTTGATCCAATTTATCGTCCAAGCAATCCTCCATAATATCCTTAATGACGGGTGTCCAACGGGACATCTGATAGGTTTGCTCCGTGATACGCTCCTTCCTGGGTACTGAGTACGGTTTCTTACGAGTTCCTCCCTGCAATCAAGCGATTTATTATAATAAACCGTTCAGATACAAACGACAAAATACTTACGTCTGTGACCACGTTCACGCCCAAATATTGCAGGTTGGCGATGGTCTGTTTGTCCTTGATTTGCGCATGCGTCGCCAATTTCGAAAGATTCTCGTCTGTGATGCCGTTCTTTGTCATGGCGTACAAGGCGATGATCCTCATTTTGTCGTATTCGTTGGTAATTTTGGGGTCGAGCAGGATCGGCACAATATTCCTCATGTGATCCTTGATTTTTTCACCTTCGGCATCGGTTCCCATCGCCAAATCCTGACAGAAACGTTGCAATCATTTTTAACAGAAAAATCTAACCTAACCAACTAGCAACTATTTTAGAAACCCTCGTAATTGCAGCAATTGTAAAAATGTTGTCGTTATTTTTAAAAATTACAACTTTTTTAAATGAAATTGTTACTGCAAATAATAAGTTTAAAACGGAATTCAAAGTAAAACACGTTTGCAGTGGCCAAATACAAATAAGCAAATGTCTTTATGCATTTTCAAAAGTACGAGAGAGAAAGAAACACAATTTTATACAGGGTTGTTCAAAATAATGGACATATTTAGGTATTTGTTAAATTTCTTGCTCAAAAGTATTTGTGGTTGCTGGAGGTTTCATGAATCAACAAAACATTTAAACGCTTGCAAATTTACTCCGCTTTAAAAAAGTAACTAACAGTCAATAACATAAATTTACCTGTTCCACTTTGCATAGTTTGTCGACGTATCCCTGATATGATTTCATGCAATCCTCGGCGAGGTTCAAATGTGTGGCGTATTTAGAGAGCTCCTTTTGATACTGAGGCATCTTCTTGATCATCTGCGAGAGATCCTTCATAGACTGTTTGTCACCGGAAGTCATCCGTTTGGAGTCTGTAAACTTTTTCAAATTCTTCGTCACACTTTGCGAGACAACGGCAATGTGCTGATGACGCAGCTCCACCCACAGCTCATCGTTTTCGTCTAGGAGCACCTCTTTCGTGACTCCCTGCTGAGCTTCGTATCTGGAACAGTACTTGATTTAATTTAACTGTCAAAATGACAGCCGTCGCAACTTACTTGTACACATCATTTTCAATTGGAAGCAAATCGTAGGCCATGGCTTGGAATGTCAATTCGTGTAAAAGCGGAGAAACGCAATCGAAACCTCTATCCAAAATGATCAATTGCGAACGCGACTTTTCCGGTCCCTCGCCCATCGTCGGTTCGTCGGCCTTGTAAGCGTCCAACTTTTGCTGGATCAATTGGGCCAACTCCACGTTCCTTTCCCAATCGCTATTCACAAAAAATAATCGCGTCACAAAAAAGATTAAACCTGGAAAAAATAACTTACTTCCGATATCTGACCGACGGGTACTCGCCCAGGGTGGCGCAAAGCGTGGCGATTTGTTCGGCCATGCGTTCCATGTTCGCGTTACGTAGATCTGCGAAGGACGGCGCATAACTGCACTGGAATGTGTCGGGGGAATCCAATGAAAATACCTACGCAGCATTATAAAAACATTATTCAGGGAGAATCAAATGAATTTAGCTGCATGCAGTTTGCTACTATCTAAAAAGTAAAATGAAGTGAAGTTCAAGCAGAAAATATTTAAACCTTTTGTTGGGCACAGCCAATTTATGTACATTTATAAGAACTGCGCCCGACAAAACGTTAATACACAGCAGTAGTTGAAAATTTGAGGTTAGAATGATAAAATAATTTGACAAGTAACATAAAGCAACAAATACGTATTACGACAAAACCAGCAATATAATCATTGATCCCAAACCTGCGATTCGTACGGCAGGAAAGCGATATTGATCTCCTTCAATGTCTTAATTTTCCTTGCCGCTCCCGACTTGCACAACTCATTGAAAAGCTCCTCCGGACAAACTTGCATGCGAAATAAAAGAGTTTTATATGAAAGAAGGAAATATTCACCACATAATTTTTCAGTACGCACACAAAACACGTTAATAATAGAGAAAATGTTAGTAGAGCTCGGGCGAGTTAATTAGACAATTGGATAACCAAAATCAAAACTACCTGCATTTCGGTCGGAATAAAAGCTATGTTGATTTCTTTCAGGGTTTTAATGTACTTTGCAACTCGCCTTTTCGTAATCTCTTTGAATAATTTCTCGGGACACGCTGGATAAAAGAAAACAAACTAAAATAATTTTTAAAAAACGATAATAAACAAAAACAAAAATTGTGTCCCACGCAACAATACCATGTCACCTCACTAGAAATATTATGTTGCCTTTTTTAAATCTAGTCATCAATTAATAACCGCAAAAAAAAATTTAATTAAAATATGACAGTTAAAAATAAAAACATTTCAATTGATACGAGTAAATTTTGACAAATCTTTTACTTCAGTTCCCCATAATTTCCGTCAAAACCGTAACCTTACCTTCTGTGAAAAACACGTGCGCAGCTTTGTACAGAGGCCTCGGGCTCTCGAAATCGTTCATGAGAGCGTGTACGGATTTTTCGGAAGGTGTGATGAGGTAGACTCCTTCCATCGTCATTAACGGTTCCCGTTTTTTGTTGATATCTTCCACCACTTGACAAATAAAATGAAAATAGAATTGTTTTCGTTTGTCGATTTTTTCACTTACGTGTAATTCCTTCTGCGGATATATCGTGCATCTTGCAGCAAGCCGATACCATCCGCATGGCCAGCTGATCAACAACGAGAACCCTCCAATCGACGTGACCAACAGCGGCCGGATTGCCGGGAGGGGCCGGACCGTTTTTTTTCGATGGTTTATGTTTAATGACTTCGTTCATAATTTCTGAAACAATTATATTGTTTATTTTCTTTCTGCTGCACAAATTGATTTCAGTACTTTTTTACTGTTTGTTTGTTTGTTTGTTTGTTTATGTTTTACATCATTGCCCCTAATTAAGCCGATGGCTTGTCATAGCGGGGTTTTGATGGGACCAACAGGTTATAAGGTGACTTCCGAACCACCAGTGGATTGAAAGCGGGATTAAATTTGGTCACATTTTGGGGTTTGAACCCACGACCTCTAGCTTGGTAGGCTAGCGCTTTACAACTGAGCTATCCACTATAATAATGTTGGTATTTATTAAATTGCCAAAAACACAATAAAACTGAAGTTAGAACGGTTGTTAATGTTTAAAAGCAATTTAGTTGGCAATACGCAAAAATTATTTATACAAATCTTGCAGAGAATTTAATTCCGCACAAATTGATTTTAGTCAAATTTTACTGTAATGTCGGTGTTTATTAGGTTACAATTAAAAATAATAAAATGGAGGTTAACTTTTGGTAAATTTTTGTAATTTGTTTAAAAGTAGATAAAACCTCTATAAATTCAGTAAATATCGGCTAAAACAATGTTAATATTCGCACGATCTGAAGTTGCAGCATTTGCTAATTAATAATAGAAATGTAATATGTAATAATGTAAAAATGTAATAATATTGGTACAATCTGAAGTTGCAGCATTTGCTAATTAATCGTAGAAATGTAATATGTAATAATGTAAAAATGTAATATTATTCGTACGATCTGAAGTTGCAGTATTTGCCAATTAATCGTAGAATTGTAAACTAAAACAATTCAATTTTCGACGCCTTACTACAGCTTTCTACAGTCTGATGTCATTATGACTCATTATCTGCAATATCGTAATATTACAAAATTTATTATTAACACAACAATGTTGTCTTTGTTTTCCTCGGCTAAGGCAATCAAATTAAATAATAAAACCGTAAAATTTTATTAATTTAATTACAATCGTGCAACATTAAACCATATTGGGGTAGGTTTTGAGTAAATTTTTACCCAAATATTGACAACACTGACGTCATGCGCCCCACTACATCTAAAATTAATCAATAACAAACAGATCCCATTCATTCATTCATTCATTCATTGTCGAGGCATCCCACCCCCGCATTAATAAAACCCATGGAATTTCACCAAAAACGTATCAAATCAGCGCAAATAAATCGCGAATGATATTGCTGGACAAAATATTATTTCCTTTCCGTGTTAAATGTTCCTTTCGGGAGCTGTCAAATTTGTGCGATTTTTAGAGATATCGTTGCAAATGGGGCGTGGGGTTAAAGCAAGATTGCGAGTGGTACTTACTCAGCCCAACTTGACCTTTTAGAGCCATTTTTGTAGGATTTCGTTGCTTTTTGCCTTATTTAATCCACAAAAATTGATTCACGGCAAGCAGCAAGTGACACTTAAAAATCAAACCAACTACGTTTGACAGTTATGATTCATACACACTGTTGCCACATTGAAAACAGCTAAAGAATTATAAGCTAATTATTTAAACGCAATATAATTTAATTGTATTTAGAAATTTAATTAACTCATTTTGTGAAATCTTTAAATGTTAATAAAAATTTTATCAACAAAAATTATTTTATATTTTTTTTGAGTATTTTTGCAATAACTAAAAAATATGTATAAAATGTAAAAAGAAGTTTATTTTAACTTTGAATGATAAGTATAGTTTATCATTAAAATGCTAAGCAATGTAAATGTAGAATGTTTTTAATAATAATCTTGTTTTAATATAGGCAACCCAATATACTCATATTAATAAAATTTTTATTAAATTTGCAAATATTTAGCATATTCAGCAATGATCTCAAAATTAAATTGATTAATAAAATGTTACAAATGTTTTAAGTTAATTGAAATTAATCTTCACCAAGTAACAAAAATGCTCTTATCCGTCAAAGTGGTTCAAAATAAAGTTTGAAAGAAACATTATATCTGTTTTGGTTCCATCAAAACAAGGTTATAGGGTTAATGGGCTTAATAGAAGCAATGATTTAAAAATAATAACAGAAAAATATTGCATTCAAAATGGCAACACTGTAATTCGGTTCTTTTAATTGAACCACAGATCAATTGAACTGGACCAAAATAAAACCTGTAAACAAACATGGAATTAAACAACATAAACACACATTTATTAGAAATAGGAAAATTGGAAGGACTAACAAAAAATTTACACTTAATAACCCTCCCGAACACACTATGGGCCACGCACATCGATCCCAAATACGAATACATTGGTTTTTTACATTTACACCTGCAAACATTCAACAAAATAAACATCGACAAAGCTATCATAATATCCTACGATGATGTAGAATTCAGCATAAAAACAAACGTCTTCTTAAACGACGAATTGGTGCAGATACCCGAATTACAATTCAATGTACAATCGGTTTCCGATTTGTCCCAACTCGTTTACACACTGAACGATTTAAAACTGTGCGAAAGTAACGCGACCGATTGCGGCAAATACGTCTGGAACAAGGAAAACGTTTTGTGCGTTAATTGCAGTGCGGCCAATAAAAATGTTAATTATGCCGATATGAAAGGCTGCAATTATTTCTACGAAACAATCGACGAGAATGAAATGTACGATAAAGGTTTGCATTCGATTTAATGATAAAATGATTTATATTAACGGGACGTATTTTAGGTGAACCAAACAAAAATGAAATCAAAACAAATGGTAATTGATCCGATTATTTTACAATTATATTTTTAGCAGGGCTTCGAATTGAAAGCTGATAACCGGAAAAAAACGTTATTTTGCCTGTAACAAAAAAACCGGAATTGAACTGATAAAAAATAACGGTTTATTTCGGTTCCGCCTCAGTTGTTTTTTTCATGTTATGTAAAAAAGTTGAACTACTCAAAACTGAACCGATAACCAAAAAAACCCGTTATTTTGCCCGGAGGGAAAACCGAAACCAAACCGATATTATTATTTTCAATTGAACCGAAACGAAAAATATAACGGTTTGAAGTACTGATTTTTAGGTTAATTTTAAAAAACTCGGTGTTATTGACCGTTCCATCGGTGAAAATATAAAACCTTGCATTTACATTTTTTTCTAAAAAAGCGTTTTAATATTTCATTCGTACAGAACCTTAACACGTTGACTGCTGCTTTACTTAAATACAACTCGCATGTACTTTGGCTTTGGCGCCACTCGAGTTATATATGACTCGAAGCTTAAAATACTAGTACGGCCCCAGGACGTATTAATATCATTATTAAAACAAATATATTACTATAGATTTGTGATAATTCCAAGTAATGGAATTTTAAACTCTTTTATATATACTTATATTTAGTTTTTAACGCCCCCTTTAAAATTTTTGTAATATTTACATACGAGGTTTTGTAGTTTCAAAGATACATTAAATAAGTTAACCTAAAAATAAATTAAATGAGGAACGTAATGTAACGCTATTATTCTAGATGATAAATATTTCATTTGCGAATATTGCGCGAAAAGATTCACGACGAAAATTCAATTGAAAGAGCACACGAGATTGCACACGGGCGTGAAACCGTACCAATGTAATATTTGCCAGAAGTACAACACGCATCGCTCCTCCCATTACAAACACATGCTGACCCATTCCGAAATCAAACCGTTTTTGTGCAATATATGCGGAAAGCGATTTTGCAAAAAATATCGCCTCGACGATCACATGATAACTCACAATGCCGATAGGAAGCACGAATGTCGTGTCTGTCTGAAACGGTTTGCCACTAGTAACAATTTGAAAATACATCAGAGAACGCACACGGGTAATTAAAATATGATGTGAATAAATATGTAATTATTTTCGGAATATTTTTTAGGCGATCGTCCGTATGTTTGTAGTGCTTGCGGGAAAACCTATACCACTCCTAGTAATTTGTCGACACATATGAAAGGTTCGCATAGCGATAAGAAGCCGCATCCTTGCAAAGTTTGCGATATGACTTTTGTGCATCCTCGCATGTTACGGATTCATATGAGGAAACATACGGGGGAGAAACCGTTTCATTGTTTGGTCTGTGGGAAAAGTTTTGCGAAAAACATACATTTAACTGTACATACTCGCATTCACACGGGTGAAAGGCCGTACGTTTGCACCGATTGCGGAAAAAGTTTTACAACGACCGGCAATTTAAGCAATCACAAAAGAGTGCATCATAAAGATTAAGGTTGAATTAGAATGTGTAAAATTGTAGATAATCCTAAAAGAACTGAATTTAAATAAAATTTATTTTATGTAGGTTTGATATAGGCAACCCAATATACTTCAGTTTGTAATAAATTGCATAACGCAACATTCTGTTGGTTAAATTTTATTTTAATAATTTGTAACAATAGTAAAAACTTATTTAAAATACAATCAATCTTTATTAAATCGTGCAAAATTTAGTAATGATCTCAAAATTAAATTTGCATTGGAATTTTAGGCAATAGTTTTGATATAATTATGCATTTACTACAGTATTTTGTTATAAACATTTGTTTATTAATAAATATACCGACCGAATCTGTGGTTTATGAAATCGGCACAGAGTTTTCAAAAAAAATGTTTATAAATGATTCATTATTATGTATGATATACAGAACCGGTAACTATTTGCTATTAGATCAAATTTTTTTTCTCCTGAGGTGGTTTGTCATGCGTTCCTGTACTGAGGTCCTAATGGTCCTATTAGATCAAGTTAGAATTTGTTATTGTTTGTAATTAACAAATTAAATTAAAAATGCAAATTATTCAATTATAAATTTCGTGGGTGTAAACCGTACTTTTCTTAAGCAACACGAAGCGAGCCGCGCTTGCGTCGTAGTAGTTGGTCTATAATCAAGCGAGTTTCTGTCAAATTAAATCGGCCCCGATATTTTGAGAAAATGTGTTGTAAATGATCAGTTAGGTAAGAAAAACATATCAATTCCTTATGCTAACATCCCCCGGCTTCGATAGCAATAGTTATTTACATCCGGGCAAGCGCTTATTTGTCAAAAATTGTATCAACAGCAGCGGCCGGTTCCGGATCCATTCTCGAGCGGGTAATATACGGAGTATTTATTTCAATTTAAATTCCGTGCAATTCAACAGGTTTGCAAGTGATTTGAGGTCATTTTATGCGGCACCTAAATTTTTTATATATTAACAACTTTCCCGATAATCATTCAGTTCATGAATCTGTAAAAAATGAGGTTGGTATTTTGTAGACAACAAATTGCTTGGATTCTTATGTTGGCAATGCCGCTCAGAATGCAAATGGCCGCTGCTGATAAAATTGTACGAATTTAGTTTTGCGTTTTCTTCAATTATCGGGCCGATAAAGGCAGTCGAGTAAAATCGTTCAAACATATCCCATTAATATAGCACGCCGCGTCGTTCAGTGCTGTTGGTTTCATCCGCAGAAGAACATTTTGTTCCGAAAAACTTTCAATTAGTGCGGGTTTGTGAATCAACAATAAAAATTGCGTTAAACGCAATTTTTATTGTTGTGATATGCGGGTAAACTAATATAAAGTGAACTGGTACCTTCCAAATGGAGCAGCATATGTGGTGGAAATGGCAACTTTTGAGCAGTAAAGGTAAGCAAACAAAATTTGTGTCTTGAATATTGATATAAAAAAATGTCTGTCAATAATTTATTTGATAGGTTATGGTTTGTTTTACCGAAAATTTTCAGCTTTGCAGTAAACATTTTATGTTTTTTAAAACTTCTTAGACTTTTTTCAAGCAATTTTTAAAATATTTCTCCACATTTTACAACATTGTTTGACATTTTTTAATGGTTTTTGACATTTTACTATATTTTTAAGAATTTCGAAAATATTTTTGTTTTTTTTTTTTTCATTATTCTGCTAACGTCATCGACAATTTCCATATTTTGAACATAGAAATTTAAAAAAATATATAAAAAATGCAGCTGTTTTTGTATGCAATTAGGAAATTTAATTTTCAAAAATGTTGCTTTCGGAAATATATTTCCAAGAATTTTAAATAAATTTTCGAAATATGATTTGTTTTACCGAACATTTTCAACTTTCCAGTAAACATTTTATGTTTTTTTAAACTTTTTAAGACTTTTTTTCAAGCAATTTTTAAAATATTTCTCGACATTTACAACTTTGCTTAACATTTTTTAATGGTTTTTGACATTCTACTATATTTTTAAGAATTTCGAAAATATTTTTGTTTTTTTTTTCATTATTCTGCTAACACCATCAATAATTTCCATATTTTGAACATAGAAATTTAAAAAATAATAAAAGATCAGAAAAATATATAAAAAATGCAGCTGTTTTTGTATCCAATTAGGAAACTTAATTTTCAAAAATGTATTTTCAAGATTTTTAAATAAATTTTCGAAATGACAAAAAATTTTCTTTTTAGTTTTTTAAATTTTCTTCTTTCAGCAATAAATTTCTAGAACTAGATGCTTTTTGAATTAGTTTGCAGCTGTATACTAATTTTGAAATTTAATTTTCAAAAATGTTGCTTTTGGAAATATACTTTAAGGATTTTTTAAAAATTTTCTTAACTATTAAAATTTTTTTTTTTTTTGATTTCATTAGTTTAATTTTTAGAAATATTAATCGCTTTATTATAAAAATTTTAATATCGAACAAAATAAGTCGTAATCACTTATAAAAAAAATTGAAATTTGCAAAAATCGGACAAACAAAAACAATTTTTAGAGCTCCTCGGTATTTTCGAGACATCTCCTTTTGAAAAACTCGTGTTTCGTTTTCTCCGTCGTGTTGGGTTTGGTGAATCTAAAAAAAGACGTTATGGCCGTAGTGTTTGCAGGCTTCGCAGCCTCCTCCTCGACTTCCTCCCAATCGACGTGATACGCCGTATTTTCTAAAGCTTTGCTCGCCGTCGACCAGCTGAACCTGACTAGTTGCGGAAATCCGAAAACGGTATCACAATGATCTACCAAAAATTTCTTCGTTACCGGATCTAAAATAAAATCAATATATTTTAATTTCTCCAATGCAGCGGCTTTATGGTGTTATAAAGGTGAAATTACTTTTCATCGTTGCTTTTAACGAAGCAAAAAACGGTACTCTTTCCCGTTTGGGAGACACACTCACATACTGCCAGCCGCTATAGAGCTACATATACGCACGGGTCACACATATGTACCATAGTGAAGGCACCGTTGAGCGCTTTCCGCTTTCAGCAGCAAAGGTTATAAATATTAAAATGTACCTCCAGGATATCCGCTTCCAAAGTCATTATGCGTCAAATCCAATCCTTCGGGAAAATTCCACACCTGCAAAGCGTGATCCCGCGTAACTTTCGCGCAAATACTGGCCGCGGAGACGATCGGATAAGTCGAGTCGGCTTTCTTCGCAACCGTTATTTTATACTGCGGAAAAATCGTCAACAAATAAGCCTGATATTTTTCCGGCTTGCCGACGGTATCCACGTAAATCTGCGCTATATTGACGCCGGCCGCGATCGCCTTCCGTATCAACAGTATCGCCGAATCCATCGAGACCTGATTCAACGAGTACTTCGTCCGGCTCAGCATGCTGTTGCATATCGAGGTGGGCGATATCACTTCGACGGCCCAACCGATTAATTTCTTGCCGTCGCAAATCCTTTGGAATATGGCGTCTCGTTTTTCTTCTGTTAGCGCTTTCGAATCGGCACATTCCAACTCTAACAGTTCTTTGGCTTTGTTGATGGGGCAGAACGCAGTTCCGTACACCATCGGACCTAAAGTTTGAGTTTGATTGAGTGATATTGTTTTGAAGTCGATTTAATTTGCTAACCTAACACCGGTCCTCTGCCCGCTTCATCGATTCCTAGTACGCAGGGATATTCCTTGCATATGTTCGGTATGTCTGAGACGTAGACTGAATTTCTTGAATTGTCTTGTATTGATAGGTACTCATTGAGATCTTTCAATGAATTGATTCTTGTGCTTTCTTCCGACATACTTGGTTTTTTGATGTTTGTTTTGTTTTTATGAGGTTATGACTGTTATGACAATTGGCGCCTTTTCCTGGTGTATATTTGGTTGCCTAACTTGCCCACTACTAATTTTCGAACATCTCGAAATCTCGCATACTTATCAAGTTTTCTTTATTTTCCCTGCTGGGCCGACCCAAAAATACAAACACAATCTCACTAGAGGTGCGACTTTGTACTTTTGGAATTGAATTTGTTTAATTATTGTTTAATTAGTGTTTATTTATTGTTTTATTATTCTTCAATTATTGTTTAATTATTGTTTAATTATTGTTGAATTTATGTTTAATTGTTGTTTAATTATTGTTTAATTACTGTTTAATTAGTGTTTATTTATTGTTTAATTATTGTTTAAGTATTGTTTAATTATTGTTTAATTGTTGTTCAATTATTGTTTAATTGTTGTTTAATTATTGTTTAATTATTGTTTAATTATTGTTGAATTATTGTTTAATTGTTGTTTAATTATTGTTTAATTACTGTTTAATTAGTGTTTATTTATTGTTTCATTATTGTTTACGTATTGTTTAATTATTGTTTAATTGTTGTTCAATTATTG
>JARJEC010120699.1:0-10391 GCA_030264575.1 Tachinus sp. AB-2021
TATATATATATATACATATGAGGTTGATTGGTTATGGTTTATTAGATTTTATTGCACATTGAAATAGTTTATAAATCAATAAGGATAGAATTTTGTTAATAAACTTCAACGATTTCATTTATATGTCAAATTGGAAAAATATATTTGTTGGTTTATCATAAAGACATTTAAAATTGAAAATGTGCACTAAAGGAAGACGGTACAGTGTAAGGTGTTATAGGGATACTTGGATGTGGAGTATTCAATGTGTGTATGGGGTCCTTGTCGGTTAGTCCGCCGGGTTCTCGTCTACTGACGGTTTCTTCTCAAGATAAAGAGGATGATGCTATCTAAATGCTGGTGTCTCTTGAGGACTCTAAGCGGATTGGCCGCCGGTCAGCTAGCTGCACATTACAGAGTGTTCTTTTATTAGCCTCGTAGTCGTTAGACCCTTAGATATGTATTTTTATATGACCATCGGTAACATGTCTCCAAGCACATCCCTTCCTTGCAATATCCAGTGATGGAACAGCTTCGGAATCTTGCTAGCTTTGCCGATAGCATTCTACACTTATATAAATCCATATTACGCAATCATTTCTATCAAAATTTAAAGCTACTTTCTTTTCCGGCTAAAATATAATGGAATAGCTACATCTCAGTGATACCGAAATATAAATAAAGCAAATCAAGGATTCCAGATTTGGACGCAAGCCAACAGCCACAGCATAAACTTGCAGCCTCTCATTAAAAAGACGGATGCAAAAACATACATACATAAATTTGGTTTTTTTGTGAAGGGTTACTAACATACAAAAATGAACATCAACTATATTTATTACTTTGAAATACAAGAATATTTTTTTATATCATATATCATAACGTCCTACACAAATAAATGTATAATTAATTTTGTCCGAGTATTAATAATTATCTAAACTGATACTAATCATAAAATCAAATTGTTATTTTGTATTTTTTTAATATTACTTCTGCTTTTCTTAATTACGTTTATTTTTGTCAATTTTGTCTACAATATACATCTAATCAAAAGCAATTTTCAAGGCAATATTACAATTAGTGTTATATAATATAGGTGAGTGGATGTTATTGTCTAATTCACAAGCAAAATGGCAGATTAGAGTTTGGCAATAAGGTTTACAATGTGTATGTTAACTAACTACTCTATTTGACTGGAAAGTTTTAAGTAACTAATTGAAGTAAATAATTAAAACATGTACAAAAAGAATAGTATATTAAGGGAGTTAAACGACAAGATTATTTATTTATTCAGATTATTTTAACAATAAATACCTCATTGACGTGACATTTAGAAGAAAATTAAAATAGCAATGATGGTGATATTCGTTGTTTTTTTTAAATATATATATATATATATATATATATATAAAATAGTATACGAACTTTTTACTATAAAATACTTTTTATATAAAAAATAAATAAATGAAGACTACGTAATAATGTAATTTCAGAAAGATAAGATAAAATTATCAAAAAAAAATCATTTACATAGGTATAAAACAGACAATAATTGTAGTGGATAATGTTTTAAGCATTATAAATATAAATATAAATTAAAATAAATGTGTGTGTTGTGTTACTTGAAAAATAAGTTTTTCAGCAACAACGTATACAAGATACAACTGTGTGTTTTGAAAAAAACTTAGATTAATGAAAGACTTACAGTTTTTGTTGAAAAATTGTTATACCTTAGGCCAAGATTATACAGAAAGGCAAGTAACCAGTATAACTATATTTGAAAAATGTGTGGTTAGACAAATGTGACAACAACATGTTAAGACAAGGCAGTATGGCAAGAGGCCTGGCCAAAGAACGGTTGATGTGACGTCAAATGAACAGCTAAAATTTGTTACTAGATCAGATAAACGTGTTATATGCCAGAAAACCCGCAAGAAGTTCAGTTTCTGGGTGCAACTCATATAATGGAATGGCTATCTCTCAGTGATGCCGAAATATAAATAATGCAAATCAAGGATTCTAGATTTGCACCCAAGCCAACATCCATAGGATAAACTTGCAGCCGCTCATTAAAAAGACGGATGCAAAAACATACATACATAAAATTTGTATTTTGTTAAGGGTTACTAACATACAGAATGTACATCAACTATATTTATTACTTAAAAATACAAGAATATCTATTTATGTCATATATCATAACGTCCTACATAAATAAATGTATAATTAATTTTGTCTGAGTATTAACAATTATCTAAACTGATACTAATCATAAAATCAAATTGTTATTTTGTATTTTTTTTCAATATTATTTCTGCTTCTTAAGTATGATTATTTTTGTAAATTATGTCTACAATATACATCTAATCAGAAGCAATTTTCAAGGCAATATGTTGATGTTGAATCACAAGCAATTTGACAGATTACAGTTTAGCAATAAGGTTTATGTCTATTTTACTGGAAAGTTTTTAGTAACTATATATCTATTTTTAAAAACTGTTTTTAGGAAACTTGCATAAACTTATATGAAATTATAAAAAATTAAAAAAAGATTTTCTAATATAGAATATTTCCGTTTAACTCATGTATTAAAAATATAAATATTAAATATACTATATTATTTTTACTATTATTATTTATTTATTCTTAAGACATCCTGAACAAATATGGTAGAGCAAGAAGACATTATATTACTTCAAAAATTTGGTCAACACTTATAGATTTGTGTTCTAAAGCGTTATGTACGTATTTTCCCGTTATCTGCGTTATAACAGTTACCTATGCATAAAGAAAAACTAGCTAGATTTGTTTTCCACTTAAAGTAAATGCATTTACAAGTGCGAATAAAAGGTTTAATAACGTATACAAATGATCAGTTTATTCATTATTTTTAAATCTGAAAATCAAAAACTTCTACAATACCGTAATCTTATTGAAATTATATTGCAATTTGTTGGAAACATTATCTACTTTTATATGAAGATAAATTAAAATTATGTACTTGATCTGGAAAAAATAGTTGAAAAAAACATTAAAGATTAGAATTTTACTAAATTTTTAGATGTTAGATCACATGCTAATTAGAAATTATTTTTGTTTATTATAAGTATTTTCCGAAATATAACAAATAAACATTAATTTGTTGACTTTTGCATTTCTATATATTGTTCAAAATATTTTATTGTTAACAAACAAAGATAGGTATGTAATAAATCAATTTAGTTAATTTAGTAATGCAACAAAATACAGTTTTAAATTTTTTAAATTTAAATTTAAAAATACGTAACTTCTGATGTATAACAGTCAATAAAACTCCAATCACTTTAGTAATTGCTCTAGTAAATTGTTTTACTGGTGTCTTATTTACGAAACTAATATTGATAGCAACTAATATACCAATTATTATATTGGTATATAAGTTGAATGAATGAAATTCCTGATTACAAGCATTTCAAAATCACATTGCTTAACAGAGGTATTTTGCATGTTCAAAAAAAAAACATTATCCAATCAATTCCCAGACGTGTACTAAAATTTAGCAGATTTATTAGTCTATATGTTCTAAGTAAATCACACAAATTTCCAGCTCGTAGATCATTGGTAGTTTAATACCAATGATCTCAGAGCTGGAAATTTGTTTTAACATTAAAATCACCTCCAAATATAACATGCTTAGAAATATCGATACTATCTAATAGTGTGGTTAAATACAAACAATTATAATATTATTTATTATGTTGCAGCTATCTCGAAGTGTTTTTCTACAGACATTTTATTTTGATTAGGCTTTTGCGTTGTATTTTGTTTTTAAAAAACTGCATCACCCCTTCATGCTAATATTCAGAACGTGCAAAGTGAGAAGCAACAATATGATGTCTAATTTGATTACAAGCAATTCGGAATGTTCAAACCAATACTCACTGATGAAAATAATGTCAAAAATATAATTTTTTGTTAAAAGAAAAGCTTCAAATTGTAGCAACTTACTTCGCATGCTCTGAATATTTAAAAAGCATCAGTTTAAGTCAGTAGTCAGTCACTATTTTTTTTGATTGCGATTGGAGAAATTTGATATATAATTAGCCTGGATTAGTAATAATTTAATTATATGACATGGCTGCTACAAGCTTAAAGGATGCACACTCTTCAGGATTTCTTAACATTAGTTTTTTGCAAAGGAAGTTATCAACTTTTATGTTTTTTTTTAAATACTACAACTATTATCAGCAGCTGTACGTACACAAATTATACAAGGTTAGTCAAAATTAAATCTTGAATAGAAAGTACGAAAAAATACGTAATTTTTGTATTCAACAATTTTTTCGTTGTGTGTTTGTTTGCACTATAACCAAGGCTTACCGTACCGTTTTCAATTTTGTTTCTTGTCGATGTCAGCGCTATCTGTCACGTAATGAGAAAAAACTTAAAAAAATGAGGGTTCCTATTTACGATTTCAAAGTTGCCCTTACCACCCCTGGCAGACGGTCAAGTGTACCATAAGCTTTTTAAAAAATATTAAAGACGTAACTTTTGTTTTTGTGATCTGATTTTAATGTATTTCTCGACATATTTGACCGCTCCGGTAATTTTGACTAAACTAAATAAGCGACGTACGTGATAATAATTTCTGTGTTCTTTAAGTAGCTTTACATTCTTCATTAGCTTGGAAATTGTATCTTTTAACAGTTGTTAATAATTTCACAATAAAATCTTCATTTTTTAAGTAAGCGATAACGGGATCAACGCATAACTCAAAATCTGTTCTCCCCATCTTGTGAAGATGCAAATAGATATAATGCCTTAATTTAATTTAATATACTATTGAAATTTTATTGGAGATTTTATTTTATTAGTGACTGAAAAACAACTGATAGCACGGCTCGGCAATATAAAAAATAAAATATTTAAATAAATAAAATATGAATAACACACACTGATTAAATCTATTATTATTATTCTATAGTAACTATTTTGTAAACAATCTATTAAAAAAATATTGTCAAATGATTAAAACAATTAATATATCCATTAAATAAAGCGTGGTTGCCAGAATCCGTGAATCAAGCTTAAAAGGTAAAATATGAATGACCTGGAGTTTGCAAAGCATTAGTAAAGAACGTGGACTATGCGACGGTAATGTATTGTATGACCGTATATATTGCTTTTAGTCAAATTTTTAGGAAAATAGTTTTCCGGTAGAAATAAATATACGCGTTAGTAATCGATTTGATTACATACATTATTTAAAAGTCCAGTTGTAATCGCTTGTTTAACTGGGATAATGTGTGTAGGTATAATATGAACATATAATATTAATGCAGACGAAAATCGTTTAGTCGAAAAAAAATGTATGCAGTATATAATCCCGGCAATGTATTCACCTTGTTCTGAAAGTAATGCATAATAATTTTGATGAAATGTCAGGGTGTAATTGCCATAGATGGGCACCCGGCAATAAAGTTATCGTGGTTATTTACCATTATCCATTCGTGAGTGCATGTTGTGAGGAGTTGAATTACATGCTTCCGAATCGAATATTAGATTGTTATATAACACGACACTGCACAATATCAGGTTTTGATAGTCGACGTTCAGTTAACTATGTTTACCCATGAATAGTATGTGCTTTTGTACATCACTTTGATACTATTTACTTCTGCATATACTATTTCTTTGCCATTTATTTTATATACACTTGGATATTTTATGGAGTTTAATTTTACACAAACAGAATATAGTTTAAAATTATCTACAGTTATAGTAACCAAAGTCATCTTTATGTTCTATACTTTTTTTATTGATATAAGCATTGATTAAGACGGTAACGAAGATATTCGGAGTTTCATCGCCATTGGGCAAATTAAATTTATCAATTATTGTAACTGACGAATGTGGTGATCTCGTAAAGTATGTTATTTCTAAATTGCATTCAGAAAATTAATCTTTTGGTTTAAATATTTTATTGAAGAGAAAATCACGATACGTTTACGCTATCTCTATACAAATATGCTTCTGTTTTCAAATATGAAATTAGCAGGAAATTTCTAAAGTTAGAATTTTAGTTCTAGCAGACTGATTACCATATTTACCATCATGTATGATAGCCAAGTAGCACTACAGGCATTATTAGTTTTGAAATGCGTAAATAGTTTACTGGTTTACTGGCCACATACAACAAAGTATAAAAACATACATATAAGAAGAACATTTTAAAGCGGACCAGTTGGCTAAAAAAGAACTAAATTTTTTCAATTTTTGGCTTATTATCAGTTGGTAGGTAATTTGTGTTGCTGAATTAAAATAGGTTTTCAAAAAAAGCCAATCTTCTTTTTTTAACTATTAACTAACAAAATAAAACAAACGGGTGAATTACACAAGATTACAGTGCTCAAATCTCGTTTGGGTACTGGTATGATTTTTGTAATTTAAGTTATTTTGAAGGTAACATTAAAAAAAGATGAGCTAATTATTTCTTCTAGTGGATCAAGAATCTCTGAAATACATTGTTTGTCAGATTTGCGGTGATCATAATATGTTGATTTTACCAGTACCCAAATCAGATTCAAGCACTCTAATTAGAGTCTACTGACCAACATCATTGGTAAGTCCAATATAAGAAATAATTAAATCTATAGTAGCTAAAAAAATCGTAGACTTTTATTTAACAATAACCAATACGGATTCCGCAAAGGCGTTCAACATCCTAAGCCATAAATGCGTTCTTAAACAAACTACACAAATATGTAGATGATCTCAAAACTGGTGAGAGTATTTTTAGACCTAAATAAAGCGTTCTACCTAGTTTCTTACAACATCTTATTAAAAAGCTTGAACGATATGGTATACGAGGACATGCACCAAAATAGTTTGAGAGTTATCCAAAGGGAAGGCATCATTATGTTTAAATAGCAAAGAAAAAAAACACTATTTTGCCTATGCCATGAGGTGTCCCTAAAGGCTCGGTTCTAGGGCCTTTATTATTTTTAATAGACCTGGATTTTTTTTACACATTTATATTTATTCTCTCTTGGATAATTCTACTTTCAACCAAGATATTGCATCTTTTACAACAGCAAATGTAATGGAACTGCAACAGTGGTTCCATGTAAACAACCTACACTTAAATCAAGAGGAACTGTATTTCTTCGATTTTGCAATATTATTACAATTTATGATCAAAATTTACAAATTCCATTTAATAATTCAAGTATGACACAGAAATCAAAAACAAAATTTCTAGGTGTAACTATTGATCAAGGTTGTAACTGGGGTGTCGATATAGAATACATAACTAAAAAATTATCTTTTAGCTGTTATGTAATAAAACAACTACAGAAAATCAAAGATCTACACTGACAAAAATATTATTATGCTCATTTCCACATAATAGTTTTATATAGAATTACCGCATGGGGATCTTCCAGTGAGACAGAGAATATAATATTAATATTGCATAAGAGAGCTATCTGCTGTATGCCAGTTGTAAATAGCCGCACAACATATAAACCATTGTTCAAAGAATTAAAAATATTAACTGTATCTTGTATGTTCTTATACTAACTATTGATATATGTTAAACAAATAAAAAAAACCTTACTATATTGGGTGACTCAAGTCATAGGTAAAGCTGTTTTATTTTGTTATTTATGAAGCTAGACAAATGAAATTTGTATGAGTGTATATACATAAAAAACGCAATTTATTGTGATATTTGTAACTCGGTATCATTTTCAGTTATTCCGGAAACGATCATTCAATCACCATTGCAACAAAAAAACATTTTTTTGTTTTTGAATCTAGGTTTCTGCGCAACGGTTAAAATTGTTTAAAACTATACTATGGTGTTATATAACACCAAAAGATTATCAATTGATTCTATTTGAAACTTTCCAATCAACCCAGGCTATGCTACTCAAGTGGTTGCAATGGATCGTGGATCCCAAAATTATCTTTAGGAATAAATAGCTAGCAGCACTTTCTTGTACAACGTCACCAAGAAGAAAATTAATAACAACACTTACCAATTTTATCAAGAACAATCCCATTGCTGCTTCCACATAAAAAAATCTAAGTTTGATTGTAACACTTGAGCGCTTGCCGAAAAATGGTTCCAGAATTACCATTAACACAGACGTAGTTTCAACAGAAAATAAAAGATTTAATTCTTTGATTGGCTTCTACAAAATTTTCAATATAAATAACATTGATATGCTGACCAGCACTGAAACTATTGTAACATATAATGATGAGATATCATTTGTAATTTACATTTAGAAAAAAACAAATCTAATTAATTTCTCATCTTAGATGTGACGAGATATTCAAAATATCTTGGAGACAAAAAACAAAACCACTTGTTGATTAAATCTTCTTTTTGCTTAACTTTATATCACTAAACATAGATGAATAAATGTGAAATTTCGACCAACACGTGTTTTTGTGACTTGGAACAAAAACACGTGTTGGTCGAAATTTCCAACATCAAATTTCTTCTTAACCTTATATCACGGTACCAAGACACATTAATCGGAAAATAATTCCGGGTAGAAAATTAATGCCTTATGATCGTAATTTGCCCTTTTTTCTTTTTAATATTTTTAATTTTATCGGCTTCACAAATATTAAATTCACGTGTGGTCGTTCTATTCGGCTTGTTCCTTTTAACAAAAAAACAACACCAAAAAGGATTAATATCTACGAAACCTTCTCTTTTACGCAATTTCCAAAATTTATAAAACATGATTTTTAAACGCATCATGCACTACGTTGCTAACAATTAAATTTTTACTCTCATTCCACTTTTTTTAGTTTTGTTAACATAAATTTCTCTAAATTCTTCACCCAAAATTAAAATTAATATCATGAACAACCAAATTATATTTCATAAATGTAATTTATAATAAAATAAAGTTTAATGCGCTTAGTTATTACCATTATTACATCTAGCTGAGTAAAGTACTCAAGGAGATTACTCAACAATGTTTAACGTAGCTCACCTCACTCTACACATTTGACAGAATACTGACAATTGAAGTGTTCAATTTAAGGTTTATTTACATCAATTGCCAAGCCAAGAAGAAAATCTGTTAAAATAAATTGGAATGTGGATATAAAATGATTATTGTAAATAAACATTCTTAATACATGCTTCAATTATTTCTTATTATTTAATTAAAATTAGATCTAAATTTAATTTCATAATATAATTTTTAGTTTAATTATATATTTATATATATATATATATATATATATATATATATATAATCAATTTTAATAAAACCCAATGTTACCGAAGAATCAATCAATACCCACAATGAAAATAAAAATGAATCCATACGCGAACAACAGCAACGCAGAACAATTCATGTCATCGGTAAGTTATAAATTCTCTTCTCCTGTGACTATACAAGGCATAAATACTAACTGCTCTTTATATCTATTTTATACTTATCTCTATCTACGACAGAAGGACATGGTAATTACAAATTTTCCAACCCTCAAGATTACCCGAGGAGGTACAAAATCTTCAAACCACTTGAGTAGCTACCGTTATCAGGGTTATAAAATGAAATAAATGATTTCAATTGTATATTGGTATGTTTTAAATAAAATAATTTAAATAATTTATTTGCTTTAACCAATCTCTAATATTTCCCAAAATTAATATTATTTCAATGCATATCAAAATTGTTATTTTAACACCCTTTTGTACTGTTACAGTTATTAAAAAAAGAATTTAAAAAAATGTTGCATTAGTGACGCCTTCTGCAGGGGGTTACAAAGCACGCATATATAGTTTTGGTCAGAAAGTTTTTTCAAATGAAACCTCATGCGCCAATTGTAACTATTGGAGATAAAATAATGTTCTGCATGCAATGATAAGAAACACACGACATTTTATCAAAAAAAGGTTAATGTCATTGCATCGAAAAAATAGAAATTTTATTTTAAATAAGTTGGCCCATGGCATTCTAAAACAAAAACGTCATTATTTATAGGCAACTTTAAAATATATTCAACTTGCACGCAAAAATGACGTATTTGCTTGGCATTCTACGGCCAATTTTATTAAATTAAATTTTCCATTTTCCCGATTCAATGATATTTACTTTAGTATTTACCTGATTTTTTTGTATCTATCTACGGTTTGTTAATTATATCGTACCAAGATCAAGTCTTAATTAATTAAAGTTTATTTGTTTAGATTTGCAGGTAGCAATTTCTTCAAACATTATCTGCAAATAATTATTTTTTAATGCACCAAAATAATAGAACATTTTTTTGCATAAAATAAATAAATTAGTTTCATTGGGCAGAGTCTTTGTTTTAAAATGATTTTAAATAATTATAATTATTAAGTCATTATTATATATATATATATATATATATATATAATAATGACTTAATAATTA
>JARJEC010120788.1:0-14913 GCA_030264575.1 Tachinus sp. AB-2021
TAAATTAACCAACAATAATAACAATTTAATTGTTATATGAAAACGAAATATCTACAGATCTATTGTTGTTGCAGATTAGCACCAGCACAAGATCTTTATTGTAGTGAGGAAATATTGAGAAACTTTTTCCGGTCCCTTGCTCACGAGACGTGTCGAAATTCGCATATAGCAAACAGATATAACACGAATTAGTTTAAGCATATGTACATTATTATTACTACTACAATAAATATTTTAAAATATTTATTAAAAATATCGCGGCACACTTTCTCCCTTTGCTTTCATCTTTTTCACATGCAGAATGGACGTTATTAAATTAACCCAAGCACTCATGCACGCAATTTCAATACACATTTTACACTTTTGTTATTTCACAATGTAAAAAAAAACAATTATTACTGGGATTATTTCCATTTTTTTGTAAATTTATAAAACATGCCGGTTAGTACTGCTTATATAATTTTCAATCAAAATCTATGCTATTATGCTGGCAACAATGGTGATATTACCAATATTGAATATTATACGATTTTACTGTATAATTAGGTTATTGTTGTTGGAATGAAGAAATATGATTCAAAATGATTTTTGTTGGAAAAATCAAGGATGTTGCTTTGTAGATGCAATCTCTTGATTATTAAAAAAAACGTATTCTCAACGCCTGATGCTAGATAGCCTAGTTTTAACATTTTATTTCAAAGGAGTCATCCAAGGTTTCACTTCTGTTAATAATAATTAAAATTTGTATAGTTGATGTGAACATAATGCGCCTTGGTTTATCAATTAACTTTTAATACAAGCTATTATATTTTAATTCAGTAACACATTGTTAAAAATAAATTAAAATATGTAGAATACAAATTAAATGATTATAGAGTTAGAATTGGGAATATATTATTTTTTATATATTTATTTAAAAGCAGGAACAGTAATTATATTGATCCCTTCACATAATTATTCATAATAATTATAGATATTAATATAAAGTTCACGTTTTGATGTTTTATATGGTAAATTATTAGAATGATGGTATATGAATACAAAGTAATAAATTAATATGTACGTGTAAAATGAATGGTATAATATGAAAGTAGGATTATCAACTAGGTCATTTTGATCTTTTTAACGTAACAGTCGTTCTAGCTCGTTTAATAGATGAGGCTGCGCATGATTATCATAATGCATGCATAATAATTGTGGTTTTTTATTTATATTATAATTAAATTAATTATCATTTTGACACAAACTAATTTTAAAGTGACGTAATAATTGAAGGTAACACACAATTCTTGCAGAATTTCCACTTAAAATTGAAGCAACACTGAAATACAAACATTAATTCAATGACTGCACTGCGGATTTTTAACTAACATCCACCAAAATTTAGGAATCTTACAATGTATACGTTTTTCCAGGTGTGTCATATTCAGCTTTGCATACATATTATTATTTTTCCTATAGACGTTTGTGATGTTTAGATAATTAAATGTAAGCAAAATATTTGAGAGTTATGTTGATTAAATAGTTTTCATTTTGCGAATTATCCTGTCTCAATCTTACTACTCTTATAAGTCGAACTTATTTCAATCTCAAATCGCAAATATAGAAGCTTTTTGTAATGCAAAAGTTTAATATAAATAAATTATAATTAGTATTTATATTTTATTTGTTCGCATTATAAAATTCTATGTAGAGATTTAAATTTCTCATTGTTTATAGCCTTGTAGAAGTCTTTAATCGTATTAAAAATGAAACTGAAATTTGCTGGCAGTTCGAGGGAGATAAATCCGATATTTGGGGCATAATTTGGGAGTAAAAAATATAAAAATTGTAATAGAAAAAATTCCAGAAAGAAAGCAATTAAAACAAACTTATGGCGGAAAGACCTGAAAAGTAGTACAATTATGATCAAATCAAATCTGTTAATAGGTTAGGAAGTATGGAAAGTTACTTTTACAAAAAATAATTTTTTAAACAAAACCTTTTAGCTCTAAATAAAGCCGCCAACAAATGTGCGTTGGATTATTAAGTATTATAAAATGACCATAAATATCTTTAAATCACATGTGGCTAAAACAACTAAGTTATTTTTATTTGTATTTGGGGACTAAAAACAAAGCAACCTAAGTCAATGATATACGCTATTTTGCCATTATACCGATATTTCCTGTATACAATTATTCTATAAGGGATTTTACTTTAGTTCCTTTAAGCCTTGTTCTAACTAGGGCGAATAGTTTAGTAGACTGACAAATTTAGTGACTAACTGTGTGTGAAGAGACCAAGATTTAATTCCAACATTTTTGCATTTAAAATAAAAATAATTTTACTTTAAAAAAAAAGTAGAAAATAAAATATTCTAAAAAAAACATTTGTTTGAGATATATTGTATAAAAACAAAATAATGGCTTTTTTGAACATATCAAAAGTAAAAATACAAATATTTTATTTATTTATTTTTTGTTTTAAGCTTTTGTTAAACATATTATATTATTAAAAAATGTACTTTTTGTAGTTTTTGACTCCTTCAATAAGCACACAAAAGCAGTTGCCTTTAAGAAATTTTATTGTATAAGATCTTATTATATAATTTATTATTAATAATATTATTATTTTATGCATTATATAATGTCGGTATAGTTTTATCCTCTTTTGATACTAATCAGCAAAATTTTACCACTAATTTAAAAATTAAACCTGAAGTATTGGGTTTTTAACTTGCTACCTAACCTAATTTTACTATAAATTAGTATGTATCTAAAACCCTTGTCACACAAAACAGATAGGTTTGTATCAAATTTATGTAGATATGACTATACGTTTAACTTATTTTTAAAGTAATAAAAATTAAAGTGTTTTAAATAATTTTTTTTACTTAGATGATTTGTACAGACCATACAGACATTGTATCTTGTCAATATAAGCTGATTTCAGACTTTGACTTTGCTTAATTACCTACCTCAGTAATCTCTATAGCACTGCTATCGGAATTATCTCAATTATTTGAGCAAAAGTTGATGGCTTCTAATCATGTAAGACGTGAGAAGGCGCAGGTGGATATACGTAAAATTTAACTGAGACATTAAATAGAGTGGAATATGGTTTCATGAAAACAAGCTTTCCTATATCTTCAAGAAAACAAAATTAATAATTTTATGTTAATAATAATAAATGTAGGTCTGAAAAGTGTATTTATAGAAATAATAATACTGAACACAATTATTTTGAATAAAAAATTTTATTATAGTAGGTGATTACATGCGCGTATCTAACCGCTCTATGAAAATATTTAACTAATATACAATACAGTGCCAATTGATATCTATACCCAATACAATAATATCCATAGCATTTACTAATCTACTACTAGTCTTTACAAATCGTTTTATAAATTTTCTTTCAGATAGGAAGAAAAACTGTAGATCTCGTGTACTATCTAAATATTGCGTGGATGTTACATAATCTGAATTATAGGGTTCCGGTTGGAATTTCTGAATTTGCGGGAAAATTCTAAGATGTAGTTAACCTTTAGCATCGGTCATGAATGTGATTAAAAAAAAACAAAAATAGACAGACATAAAATAATAATAAAATAATAATATTTTATACATGATAATGCTTTATAAAAATGTAAACGATTGAAGGTCTCTCAACAATAAGCATTCAATGTCATATAACGAGAAAGATTGACACTCATTTCAAATATACTATTTTAATAATAAAATATCATTGCCAACATCATGCTCATGAACAATTCAATACAGTTTTTATAATCACCTTTTCTTCATTAAAACTATAATCATATTTTAAAAAAATGTTCTGTACACACTGCAATTCCATCCAACAAATTTCTTATAAAATTAATGTATTTGGTTGAATTAATTAAAACTAATAAATAAAATATAATTCATCCTACCTACATACTTGGTCTAAAATAGAATAAAATATACAAATACGTTGCGTAATCATAATATAATCTTAGTTGCATCACAGCATGCCAGTATTACTTCTACGACCAGTTACGAAACTTGAGACAGTTTTATTTGAAAGATTACTATACTCTACTAAACCTACTAAACCTAAAAGTATATATAATCCAATACATCAAGCAATATAAAACGAAACATATATTGAAACATTTCCTTCATGCACGATCCCCGCTGTCTAGTGCTAATTACTATTTTCGTTCAATAAAAATTATCATTATACTTGAAGCTTGAGAAATGAGGAAGGTTGTTGGTAATTATTTTCTGTGACATAGTTTTTTTTATAAAGTAGTTATTTAAATGATCATTCATTAGCTCCATCATTAAATTCTGTTGTTGCAATATTGCGGATTTGCAATGTTTTATTGACAATCTCCATAGGAATCAGTGGGCTGAGATTGCTAATGATACTTTTTCCATGATTGCAATATCATAAAAATTAAATATTATGTAACCAGTAATAAAAATTGATGGCAAGTGATTTAAAAAAATATATATAACATTAATTGCGATTAAATTATTTGTTTATGTAATGAAATCTGTTTGTTTTATTATAATACAAACGAATTGTTTGATTAGTTTTTAGGATTTTAACTAATACTGCTAATACATTTATTAATATTGTGTATAATATAATATAATATAAATACAGAGTGTTGCAAAAGTTAGTTCGTATACATAACTAATGCAGCTGTGTTTTGATTTATGCAGTTTTGGATCAGAAAGTCAAATCGGACAACTATAGGAACTATGCATACGTTGATAAGTTTATATTAATTTATTCTTAAGTGGGGCGTAAGTTACTAGCTTTCTTATACATTTTTAAATTGTTTATAAGTTTATATAGATTTTTATGTAGTAAAAAAATTAAGAAAATTATTAGGTAGGGTATACTGCAATTAAAGAACACAACCAAACAATAGCTGACGAAAAAAGAAATAACAATTAAGAAAATGTTACTGTTAAACGCTACCAACCTGCACTGGCTAGCATGGTAGTAATAAGGCTAAAATATTCTATGATACAACGAAACCAACTTTCAAAAGAGAGAGTTTATTAAATGTTGATCAAGGAATAAAGCGAAAGGTGTTGAATAAAACTAAAATGATAACCAAACAAAAAACTACTGAAACTATGCGAGACCCTTTGTTATACCTAATACTTAGCCCATGCAAAATTAAATTTATCATGGCTTACGCACATATCTCAAGCGGCGAAATGGTAAATGAATTATATAAAAACATTTGCGCAATACGACAACTAATCAATTATTATTGGAGATTTTTACATAAAAGTTTGATCCAAACCAAAACACATTCTTCAAAAAACAATGACAATGAAAATAAATGTGGCAAGGTCCAAATCTTACCAACAAAGATTAAAACAGATTTTATAATAATTGGCAAAAAGTCAATCGCATTCATAAATAAACTAACTATTGCTAGTAGTGGCTATAGAATGTTTTAAATATTGTCATTATTAATAAAAAAAAAACGTTTTGATAACTGATAGCTTTAAAGAAATTCTACAAATGCCTGGGTTGATATGCTGTAAAGCAGCTGTAGTAGGACTCAAGCATATAAGATCCCAGTAGGACATATAAAAATCAATCAAGTAACAACTTTTAAACATCTTCTCCATGAAATAAGCATTACCTGCAAAAATGAAACGACAAACTTTATAGAAAAATGTGAATAGTATGGTTTGATTTTGGCAAACTGCAAATCGTATTTAAAGTTAATCTTCCGCTATCCTTTAGACGAAACCTATACACATAATACATATTATTTATTATGACTTGAAGCAGAAACTGTGATCCTGACTAAGTATAATTACACAACGCACATATAGAAACATAATATATTCTCCGACAAGAAGGAACAATGAAATAAAGCATATTAACGGAATATGGATTCAAACAACAGAATACACACAGAAGACAGTGAGAGAGAAGGGGGTGGGGGAGATAGAAAGAAGTGGAAAAATCATGCGAGACTATGTTTAGTACTGAGCTCAAAAGTTTGAGTGATAATGATTCTGATGAAACAATAATCTTATATTATTCTATTCTTTTAAACAATTTCTTGGCAGTTTTAAACCCTCTGCATGAAGTTGGTCGATTTGAGCTCGATCAACTTCCCTGAATTGTCAACGTATGTAATTCCTATTATTTTATTTTCTACCAGACTCGCCGACTTCAAGCAAATTCTATATACTGATATTTACTTGGTATTATGTAAGCTTTATTTTATCAGAATGTATAAATATAAACATTTGAAAGTATATGTCATGTTAAAAGCTAGATTAGATCCTTTTTCTCATACTTTTGATGATGTTATCGGTATTTTTTTCGACAAATTAATTATACTTTCTATCATTCTTTCTATGTTTTGGATAGCAAGCATCTTTAATTTGATTCAGGTTAGGTTAACATCCTGTCCTATATTTAGGGCAAAACGTATTATGTCCTTGTTAAAAGAATATCAAATTTACATATTATAGAGTTAGCTTTAATCACCACGAACGAATAAGCAGTAACACAAACTTTCTGTGTGCCCGTAAACTTCGTCTACAGGCTCTCTCCAAGAAGAAATTAATTAAAAAAAGTTGTTTATATAAAGAATTTCTTATTGTTATAAAAAATGAGACGACTCATTAATTACCACAACTTCTAATGTTTTGTTAAATTTTCAACAATTCAAACATTTGACCATTTTCATCCTGCTAATATGTCACAATAATATTGATATGGCTATTTTATTATATAAGAAAGTGAAGGATTCTTTGTTTACAAAAGACGCAGTGGTTTCATGTTAATCGGAATAATAATGTTAAAATTAACATATGGGATAAATAAACATGGGATTTACCACAAGAATCATTTATACATGGTATTTGGTTAAGTTTTTAACGAGTATTTTTTTCCGAGAATATTACGTATTTTGTTTAACCTTCGTAATAAGCCACGAGTTAAATTGGTATTATTATATTATAGTATTAACGCTAATCATGAATACACATAAACATTAAAGAATAACAAACATATTTGTTGTTTACAATATGTTCTTTTTGAACAAAATTATACAATTAAGTTGAATCAATTTTGCATTAAATTGATTGTAAACTAATAAGTTGAGCTAACTTACTATTACTAGTAATAATTTAGATATTTATATTACAATAAATTTTAAGTAACTTATGTAATAAGAAATTAAACAGGATTTTATTTATATTGTTTCATTTATTTAGTTCTGCTTAAAAATTACTATTGTGTTGAATATTAGTTATATTAATATTAAATTTTGCACAAAATAAGTGAGTACCATATCTAAAAATAATAGAGTAATTAAAAATTTTACTGAATGGTTACATTGAAAATAAGTGTATTATTATTATAATATTTATCGTTTCAGCCGTTTAAAAAACTAATAAATATAAACAATAATCTCTATTTGATTTAAAATGCAATAAGATCCATTGCTGGAAAAAAACTTATTGAACATGCTTTGATTGAAAATTTAATTATAATAAGAGATCGAGTCTCTGCGGTATTTAAAATAATTATAAAAATGTCACTAATTTAATATCATCTTAACTTTCTATCGTATAATCTCTTCATAATTACATTTCAAGGATATTTTTTCTTCATTATAATGTCAGCCGGTAGCGAGAATGACTAGGAAATCTTATTAAAATAAATCACCGCGCGCAATAATTAATAGTTACAAGTTTATTTGCTTGATGACAATGACGGTAGAATTTTTATTTTGTGTTTCTAGTTCCCAAGAATTATGTGTAAGAGATTTCACTATGCAATAAACAATTGTAAAGTAGTCATTAGAATTACATTTATTTCAGCCGAATCACATGCATATAATGGTTATCAATTAAAGGAAGAATTGTACAACTATATAATCCTTTATACAGCCACATCATTTTTAATTGAAGTATTATTATATTTGACATTGATACTTTGTTTATAAGTCATGCAGATATTATATTATCGATAATTAATATAACCTAGGTACATATTTTCAATTTTTATTCGGACCAAGAGTTATCACTTTACAATTATAATAATATTATTACAAAATTTGTAGACATTCTTATATAGTGCTAGAAATAATGTGTATTTGGAAGTATTTATAATTACATATAAATAAAGTATACATTTTTTAAAGTATACAGGGTGGCTTGTAAATGATTTTATATAGATTAAATGTAAATAGCTGTTGTCAAAATGTTTTGATTGAATTTGTTGTCAAAGAATTCAATTAGTTTCTGTAACTACAATTATTATTTTGATTGGGCTCAAAATTTAGTAAATATGTTTAATTAAAGAAAGAAATTATACCTCGTTAGTTGAGCAACATTTTTGAAAAACTGTTACATAACATTTTGTGACAACAGTTTTACTTTGTAAAAGAAATTAATTAAAAGCGATACAACTAAGGTTCTTTTAACATTATTTAGACTCAATTAATCAAATACTAAAATAAAAAATGAAAAATTAAGTCAAAAATAATATTTTATATACATTATAAAAAAAAATATATTTTTTATTTCATGGGATTCAAGGTATTTAAAAACGTTTAAATTTGGCAAATGATTAATTTTAAGGACTTTTATTGTTAAAAGTCCTTAAAATTGATCATACATTATTGTTAATGTATAACTATTTTCTATAAAAACGTTGGTACTTGATGATTTTTATCATAATTACTAGTTAAAAAACTACAGCATTAATTGTAATCTTCTATAAATTATTAATAAATTGACTACATAATGCATACGTTTTTCTGCATTAAAAATGTTGAAAGTAATAAAAATGCCAAAAAATAACAAATCATATATATTATTTTCTATCATTATTAATAATTTTCCGCAAGCAATTCTTCAAGCTGCTTCAACTTCATAATAATGCAAGTAAAAACAAAACAGACAACTAATTAGCATTTTAAATACATTTGTTTATCATATTTATTTATGTGTTTACATTCTATTTGCTTCCTATTATCTACGAACTGATTTAAATTCTGCTTGTATGATTCATGCAAATGAATGTCGGTGATAGTTTTCTATTTGGTTTCACATTTATTGAAACTATATCGAATATATAACATGGTATTGATTGGCTTAATTTTATATTAGAATTTGATCATTGTTTTCTTATTTTTTAAAGTATATGAATATGATTAAAGGTGAGATAATAGATAAAATGGATAGTGATATCAAACATATGTCACAGGTAAGATATAATTAAACAAACTATTTCTTTCTAACCCACTTTTAACTTTTTGACAAGCAGCAACATTTAGTCCGGTTAAGTATGACTTATGGTAATAATAAAATGCCCGAAGAGAGATCTGATTAAAAACCAATCTAACACAATTTCTTATAATGCTAAACTTTTCAATTAAGCAAAGAGCACAATTATTTTAAATTCATGATTAAGCCAATGATTTTACGCAAACTTATTTTTAATTGTTTTCTTTATCCATAGTCGATAGTCTATTTAATTTAATCTAACATAACTTGAATAAACTTGATGGCATATCATTAGTAAATTTACGTATTAGCTGTTAAATACCACGTAAGTGAATTTTAAAGATGTTTCAAGAAGAAGTAGAAAAACTTTTTTCTTTAAAATTGACCGTCTAAACTAGTATACATTACATACTTATAAAAGAAAAGAAAAACTAGAATAACTTTAATGAAAGTACGGAGCAATAAACAAGCTAGTCGCCATCTATTTGTTGTTGCAATTTTGAACCTCATCGTCTCCCTCCCTCGTCTCCACCAACAGGCAATATTACTTCTCTGTGAACGTTCTCACTGCATTATGTTAAATATTTTTGTTTGTTGGCAGGACCACCGACGATATCTAGTTATTTATTTTTCCTTTAAGAATTTGTCTTAACTTTATATTAAAAATAAGGGTTTTTTAATAGTTCGTTCCTTAAAATTAGTCATGCTTAACCAATCTCTTAAAAGTAGCATAAATATCTTGGATATAATAAAATTTATATTGTATTGTTTCATCTTCTTCAAAATTAATTTAATCTTCATTTAATACCAGCGCAGTTTTTATCTCTGAGCATACTCTAAACTTCTCCTGCTATGCGCCCTTTTATATTGTTGCGCGAAAACATCTATAGACCAAGCAATGTTAGTTGTCCTGTTTGTAATAAATAATTACAAGATAGTAGGAAATATGGGAACTATAAATACATATGGCAAACCTGCTAATTTTTATGATTATTTTGAAATTATATGTCACGTTGACATAAAAAAGTAAAAAAGCGAGTCTCATCATCAAATTAATATGAAATCGACTAAATGTTTAGGTTTAGAAGATTAATATTGACATCAAAACAATAAAACAGCCATTGACTCTGAAAATGAATGCTAACGGGAATTTTGTGAATCCATTTGGTTCCAGGCCATGGATGCGGAGAAGCGGGGCCGCTGCTGGGGCCGGCGAAGGTAGCAAGGGACTAAAAGGAATTATTGCAGGTGGCATAACGGGGGGTATAGAAATTTGCATAACATTTCCAACAGAGTTCGTCAAGACGCAGCTGCAGTTGGACGAGAAAGGGGATAGGAAACAATACGACGGAATTATTGACGTTATCAAAAAGACTGTTCATAAAAAGGGCTTCTTTGGACTCTACAGGGGTTTGAGTGTTTTGATATACGGATCCATACCAAAAAGCGCTGTCAGATTTGGGACATTTGAAACGTTAAAGGCTCGCATGGTTAATGCAGATGGGTTGTTAAGCCACAGCGGTAAGATTTTATGCGGATTGGGGGCCGGCGTCGGAGAAGCCATATTTGCCGTTACACCTATGGAGACGATAAAGGTGAAATTCATCAACGATCAGAGATTGCCCCAACCTAAATATAGGGGTTTTATACACGGTGTGGGCATGATAATTAAAACGGAAGGTATAGGTGGCATTTACAAGGGAGTTTTTGCAACAATTCTAAAACAAGGTTCAAATCAAGCCATTCGATTTTTCATGATGGAATATTTGAGGGAGTTGTACAGAGGTGGAGATCATAAAAAACACGTTCCTAAACCGCTGGTAGGAGTGTTTGGTGTAATTGCGGGCGCTTCATCCGTATTTGGAAATACCCCCCTCGATGTTGTAAAAACCCGTATGCAGGGTTTGGAAGCGCACAAATATAAAAACACCCTTGATTGCGCCGTCCAAATATGGAAAAATGAAGGTCCAAGGGCCTTTTACAAAGGAACCATTCCTAGATGCTGTCGTGTCTGTCTTGATGTCGCCCTCACGTTCATGATCTACGACAGCTTCATAGAATTATTCAACAAGTTTTGGCACTAATAAAAGTTGACTTGTTACTTAAACTGATGTGACTTATAACATTTCTATAATTTTTGCTTAACAAGTTTTATAGATTTTTTTAATTTAAGTCTAATTCAACTAACACAATTATTTGTTAGTATAGATATTATATGATTTTATATCATTATATTATATTCATTGTATGTATTTTCATTTTTATTAAAATTATTATAATGTACACAATATCAAACTTTTATTGTCGCGGGCAAGGTAAGGTTACCCTGACCGGAAATTTTTTTATTAGTACCTTTTTTATTTTAAATTTTGTTACTAAACATTTTTGTCCTGCAATATTGCGCAATGCGGGTGCAATACTTTGCAGGTTAGAATTTACGTGTTACGCCCTTTTTTAACATGCGTGGTATACAGTATTTTATTTATTTTTGAATTGCGAAATTTTAAATGATACAACAACAAAACATAGATACCAAAATACTATTCATTTACAAATTATTTGCAGAAAATTTTATTTTTTTTTTTGATATCTTGACTTGATTTTTCTTAACTTTTTCTATAGTCAAGTTTTAAATATGAATTCAGATTTAGAGTTTACGTATTTTATTCTATAAACAATTTTATTTCTTTTTGAGTGATAGCGCTCTAATATGGGGGTGAACTTTTTTTGCTTATAATGGTATCATGACATAGTTGGGATACACTACCGCTTGGAGCATTAGCTTTACAGATGATCGTGCTCATTAATTGTAATTTTTCCAAGCAAAAATATAAATGATCTTTATTTTTAATTAAGTAGATATTACGTATTTTAAAATTATCAATCGTATGTTCTGTAAAATTACAAAATTATAAAATGTCATTTGAGTCGCTTGGAATCAAAACTTGCAATATCTAAATACATCTGAAATTGGGCTTTTAATGTTTTAGAGCCGATTTTATAATCAATATAAAATATGAAATATCTACTTAAATAAAATTAAAGATTTTTTACATTATTATCTATGGGAAATTAGGAAAGTTCAAAATTTCTCCTATTTCGGTGTGACATTTTGCTAGACACACTTTACCATAATTTCATAATTAAGTCATATTTAAAGCACATAAAAGAAAATGTTTTAATATAAATTTTTTTTATATATATTAAAACAATTTTTAAGAATAAAATTAACTTTAATTTAGAATTTATTTGAATTTAATCATTTAAACTTCCCGCGCATCTCCCTCCCTATTTGCAACACTAGCGCTGTGCGATCTGTAGCGGTAGTGTCCTCAACTAAACGCATGGTTCTTAAGAAATATACAGATGTCGGTCATCTCTAATCTATCACGCAACAAATGTGAGTTGGCTTAAGGTTCGACTTGCCGTGTCTAAAACGCAGGCGCTTTAGGCTCTCGGGGCTCCTACGATAACAAAATGAAATTAATTTAAAAATAAAGTCATAATAATTTATAATTTGAAAACTTCAATTTTTATGTTATGCCAAATTATGTGGCCCTGTAGTATAGCATTGAGTTGACCCAGGAGAGGGTAGCGTGTATATTCTGAAACAAAATCCAACGTCTAAATTTACAGTCTTAGCTGTCAACTCACATAACATAACAGTCATAACGCTGTGTCTATGAATATACAATAACACCGGAATAGTGCATCAGCTAGAAAATCTGACCGGCTTGGGTAAACATTAAAAAGGTTTATTGTATGGCTTCTCGGCACCTAGGCCCTTAAGTAAAAATACTCGGGACTGCTTTGATATATTATTTATTAAAAAGGTGGTAGTGCTGCGCGCTCACGTTTGTCACCCTGCGTCGGAATGAGAGGTTAGCGCATCGTGTACAGGCCGGAGATGCCTGAAATTTAACGCTGAAGCTTGTTATTTTTTTTGCCAGCGCCGCTTACGATATCATTCCGGTAAGATATAATTGAGTGTGCGTAATATGTGCGATCGCACGGTTTAGACTTCTAGTGTGGTTTCTGGGCAACGACCAGTTATAACAATATAAATACAGTTTTGATTAATCAATGTCAAAAAATTACAAATCTGACATATTCTCATTTCCAAAGTAATTCCGGTTAATTGAAAATCAATTTTAAAACAAATTTATTAATAGAAACGTGGTCGTAGAAAAAGTAAAGTACATAACTCTAGTTGTAAAGCAATTACGCACTAATGAAATTATTACAATGCGCAACTTTTCCAGTCGTGCGTAATATGCTACTTACAACTCTTGATATGTAATATACTATATATGTAAACGCCATTTATAAAAACTCTATGGAAACCACGAAGTTTGTGTTTATTTCGTTGCGATGGTGTTAAATTGAATTGTCACTGTCGTAACCACTTAACCTGTTCGCGACGAGTAAAAGACATGAACATAGTAACAACATAAAAAAATGCAAAACGCATCAGTTTTATTTACAAGTGCTGAACAAATAAAATATATTACATTATACGCCAGGTAGCAAGTTTAATTGGCTCAGTTAGATGACATGTTCGCCGGTTTGGCGGCTTACCAGTCATCTCCTCGTATCGTCAGTAAAAATCCATTTAACTTGGTAATATTGTCAAATACTATAACAATGTTTGTAACAGCCAATTATAAAATAATAGAACGCACAATTTATCATTTTTTATTGCATGTTTAATAGACTCATATTCTAATGACGTCTTTAACCTTCAGATTATATTGTTTTTCTGAAAATTAAAAATGCCCACTAACAATAATTTTATTATTAGGTAAATTTTAGTTGAAAATACTTTTGTTAGAAAGAACGCAATCAATAAATTTGCACATAATTTCATTTCTAAAATTGATAAAATAATTGTCAACGAACATTTAAAAGTTGTAACTTTCTTATATAAGAATTATAAGAATTTCCATTGAGATATTGGTTTTGCTTAATTTAATTTGTAATTGTTTCTGCTTGAGAAATTGTCTCTTAATGCTTCCCAGTTTAATGAACTTTTATTAGAATAACGAACAAAATATATTTGAAATTATACTTTTATTTAATTAATTCATACATGTTCCATTAAATTTAACATTTGGTCCACTCATTTTGTAACATCCATTAACCCATTTTTATTAATTAATACAATATTTACAAATTTTACATAATATTTCCGTAAATTACTAAAAAGCTGTATTAATATTTTCGAATATCGGAGGTCTAATATAATTAATTTTATACATACTTGAGTATTAATTATGTTTTGTTCAAATAAAATTCATGCCTTTTAATTTATTTACCAGTTTTTTTTTAATTCCCACAGATCAAATTTTTTTAATGCAATGATTTATATAGGCACTTTTTTATATTAGCTAATAAACTAAAGTCAAAATGAGATAAGAAATGTGGTAAGAAGTAATAATTTTAGAAAATTATGTACCAATTTTACAATTACCTTTGCAATACATTATGAAAGAACTTAAAATATTACAAAAAGACGTATAATGCAAATAAATTATTTAAAATTAATACAATACAATAATATTTTGCAAAGTGTTTTTAAAAGTTTCCAAACTATCTAAAAATGTCGTAAAATATAAACATAATTGTTTTAAAAAGAGCATTTACCATTTTTATAATTTTA
>JARJEC010120887.1:0-19169 GCA_030264575.1 Tachinus sp. AB-2021
TGACAGACATGTCAACTGTATGTCAAATGACGACTCCTTTAAAATAAAAATTGACATGTTTCGGGGTTTTTAAATGTTTTGCCTATTTCATATTTTATTTTGAGAAATAATTATTTCAGACTGCATATTTAAAATATATTAAAAAAAAAAAAATTGGCATCGTTGAATTACTGGTATAAAGACCTTTCAAATGAGGTGTCTCAAAGTGGGTCATATCATTTAATAATGTTGAAAGCTGCTTGTTGGAGAGGAGGGGGAGATTGACAGTCAACTGTATGTCAAAATATATCCTCCTCGAAATAGAAATTTATATGTTAGGTATATAAAAAGAGTTTGGAGAATTTAATTATTATTTAAACTTTCAGATTTACTTAACTTTTAAAATTTCTTGTAAAAATATTTGTTTTTGTGGCTTTGCTTTTCATTTGTCGTCGTCTAGCCCAGAATTGCGTTCTGCTGCCATTTTTTAAGCTTTGACTACATTACTTACAGACAACTCTGGCATTGAGAAGAATTACACCATTTTTGTGTAAAACTGAAGTAAACAATTATATATGTATATATATTCAAATGTAAATTTGAAGTTCATTGATATCGACAAAAACTATCTGATCCTTCTGTAGTGGACCACCCCTTAGAATATCAAAATTTGTTTAGATTTATTATTTTATTTTGTATTAAATTTGAGCGAAATTAATTTATGATTAAATGAGACATAAGTAGTAATAGAAAAGTCAGACATGTATTTTTCAATAAATTAAATACATTAATTTTTCACTATAGTAGATTAAAAAAACATGAAGCACTTGCCTTGAGAAAATACAAAATCAATTATTATTGCAAACCATAATAAATGAAAAATTTGCTTAAAATGTAGATAATAATTTTAGTTGGAACCACATTTAAACCAGATTTTTTACACACAATAAATGAATGGGTTCCGGGCATCCGCTAGTAATACTTAAAGCATTTTTTTGCTAGTGTACTAGTATAACAACACTTGTTTACTTGGCAAAACACTTAAAACATGCCTTTACGCTAGAGCTTGAAAAAGTGGTAAAATATATTTTCCAAACAAGACCAATCACAGCCATATACCGCTAGGCTTAGTATTGAATTTTTAAATAACGGTATGGTGGATGTGCTTACATGGCTTTAACGTTTACCGGACTTAAACCACATTAAGCACGTGGTAGGTCGTAGGCTGAACGTGAAGGCCATCCACCTTACCATTATTCGAAAACTCAATACTAAGCCTAGTGGTATGTGGCTATGCATGTTTTGTTTTTACCCGTTCTTGAAGCTCTAGCAACCGAAGAGTATGGAAAAATAGATTTGACCAGCTTTTGATGCTCTAGCATAAACGATTTAGATTAATTACAGCTACAGATTTTAAGGATAACATACGATAAAGTAATATTGATTTGCCCAATTTAACTACGCCTAATTCCCGTGCTGAATGCGTACGAAAAGAGGGAGAAGCGCCCATTATTATTTGTGTAAAGAATAATAATGCAATGCTAATTGTAATCAGTTTTCGCAATCAATTATTAGTAAGAATAACATACATATTTTCTTGTGGAGGACATTATATTTTCTAATTATAATATATACTCTTCTTATTTTACAATTTAACTTGTGTCGTACTGTTTTTGAAACGAATCTCCGATGATAGAGGTTACAATTGATAAATATTAATTGATTTTTTAGGACTGATTACTTCAATATTTGTATGTATTATAAATTCATTTTGGTACAAAACGCATAATTTTACAATAAGAAAATATAAATGTTAGTGTAGTATTTAAAATTAATTTATAAATTACATAACTTTATATTATTACAGTACTGAAAAGTACACAATTTAACGATAAGTTGATTATCCTGCTCTTGATTTTGAATTAGTATATCCGTTTGATCTAAACGAATCAGAAATGGTATTATTATTATATAAGTATTCTTACTATGTTGCTATATGTGAAGTTAATAAATCAGTTTGATTAATTCTCCAATTATTATTGTATTGACAGCCTATTATTTCGATTCATATTTGAAAAGAAAATTATCTTCATAATTTAGTTTGCTTATTATAATTTTATTATAGACATATTATCGGATAAATTATAGTAATATTTGAATATCAATAACCTGTAAAAATAAAATTTGGACTAAATTTTATTCAATTACTTTAATTATTATTGTTTAGAGCAACCCTGTATAATAGCTTCTATATTCGCCATGCAGTCTTAGTCGTTTCAGTTTCCTTGTGTATAATAAGAGTGTGTTTATTATATATGCATGTGTATGTGGATGAAGGAAGTGCACTATAAATATACGACACTACACTCTCGGCCTGCAGAAGTCAACAACCCTAAAATACTTTCAAGAAAATTTAATCAAATAACCATAATTTTTTTAATTGAATTATAATAATTATTTTATTTGTTTCAGCCCGACACGGTTCCACAAGGTTCGGTTGATATGTCTCAGGTGCTGGAAGTGACTGGTGCTGAACAAGTGACGGGGCACCCTCATTCTCTAGCGCTGACGGGACCTGATAGGGTAACGTTTGTTAAAGCTGCTAGTCGTGAAGATGCTCGTTGGTGGGCTGAACTGTTAGCCGTTTTTCCCCGACGTCATAAGCGCAATGCCACCTTCCCCGGCGGCAGAGCATCTCCATCGTTACCTCAATTGGGTAGAAGTGCTTCACCTCAACCACCAAGGCCTAGACATCTTTCCTGTACAGGACCTAGTCCTAGGACTAATTTTACGACTCCTCCCCTTAAAGAAGAACGCGAGTCGCCTGCTAAGGAGGAAGTTTCTAGGCCAGGCTGGTCTCTTGATGTACCTACGACACCGTTGCCTATAGAGCAACCCGTACCTAGTCCAAGAAATGGTAATTATAACATAAAAATATTTTTTAATATAAAAATATTAAACCCTACTTCCATTGTAACTTGCATCGTAAGTTGTGCATAAGATCTGTTTATCAAATTTACCTTGACAACGGAACGTAAGTAATTTACTTACGTTCCTAGGAATATAATGAAATGTCATAATAAATGATTATATGGTTAAAGAGACATTTAGACAAGCCAGTCTCCTTCAGGAGTCGGTATAACAAGTTACCTCGCATGTGTTGTTGTATATATCAGTTGTTTCTTTCTTGTAAATAAGTCAATAACTACAATATATCAAAATAATACAAATTTCATAAATTCCAATAAAACAAAAATTGTATGAACTTTGCTTTGGAAACGTCAGTTTTAGCTCTCACTTCAAATTAAACTAACATAAAATTATTGATATTAGATTAGTTTTGGCATAGTTTTGGTAGCGAAAAAAAAACGTAATAAGCTAGTTGGAACTCGGTTCCACCTCGGCTTATAATAATCTTCCTTGAATGTTGTTACGTGCCTACGTTCCTTGTAGCTTAAATTACTATTAAGTAAAACAATTGTATTAAAATAGTTTTGTTTATAATATTTTATAATATAGAGTTTTATACGTATGTGACAAATTTTACAGTCGGCGATAGATGTAATCTTCTATAAATAAAATGTCTTGTACATTGTAAAGAACGTACTTAGATTATCTATGTTATATATAATATAAATAACATCACCATTGAATGAGTATCATCTTGAAGTAAACATAAAAAATACCACGCTTAATAGCCTAATTAAACATGGAAATGAATGGACGAAGGATGCGAATTTAAATTGTGCAAATAAATTTAATTAATTTTCTACATTTGTTCTTGTCCGAGTGTTAAATCGGCAGTTTCCCATATTTTAAAAACTTAACGCGCCAGAAAATCGAGGCTCATCAATCGTGACGGCCGACTTCTGCTCACTCACTGCGCGGGCTGCAATACGGCAGTCAACCTGCAACAATATTGTTCTCCAGAGACCGATTGCACGGATTTTCCCAACCGAGTTTCGTTCGTGATTCTACATCTGCAAATCGTTTTCAAAACGAGATGCAATTAACTGCTATATTTGCACCGACTTTAAAAGGTGTTATTTGGCAAATGTAATTAGCCACAGTTTCCATTCCAAAATTCAATCGAACGAAACAATGTTTGGCATACTTAACTTGCTTTAATATATTTAACCTGGAGACTTGCTAGAACACTAATATAAATCTCATTGGAGTGGTAATAAACAACAATGCAATGGGTAGTGACACAAGAGCAGTATAATCGGTACTGTTAATAGTTAACCATCGCGATTGAATCTCTCCACCCAAACATCAACCAGAGTTATAATTTCGCACGCATAGTTGTCAGTCGGATTTATCTGTTTGGTTTTCCATCAAGGTCGTACGGCCCATCGTGCCATCATCATCATACCATCATTATGCCATCAGCATCTGCATATCTCACGAGGTTATTATGATTGAGGCGCTTCTGTGAGCTGCCCATAGCAATCGGGGGCCGCCCGCCTTACTCGAACAAAAGATATGTCTGTCGGTCTGATCTGATAGGAGAAGGGCTCATAGAGCCGAGAGGCTGCCCATTATCCACTACGTGCAACGTGTATTTATCATGTGCACACTGTGCAATGTCTGCAATGGGTGCCGGCACGTCGTAAACAAATTATTTTTCCCTCCCTATGCTCATTTTTTATTTGTTTTAGTTGATTGCGGACAGAGCAAAGCAGTTGAACATTACCTGCTCGTACAATCTAACATTATTGGCCATTTAGCTTTTATAATTGAAACAATAAAGAAAAGAAAAATAACCAATTACATTCAAAATTTATTTGTACTATGTATATATGATCAATTATTAGTCATTAAAACTTGTGGTGGGTTGTTATCAGTATAATAAACTGAATGGATTCGTGTTATGCCATTTTCGTAGATTCTTCGTTCATGACAAGTGGAGCTACGTTATTATATTAATTAAAGTTCAATTATTAAATTGTTAATAGTTATTATTTTAAAATATACACATCTGGTCGAAAAGCAGACTACCAGAGGTAAGTTAGGTAGCTAACTTTTTTTAGAAACGCATTGGATACTGATAAGTCTTTAACAACAATGTACATTTTTTATGTGTTGTAAAAGAAATTTTAGTCCCAACTTTAGTTTTAAAGTTAGTTAGTTATGCTGGCTTTACAATTAAAGTAACATTCGGGAAATCGTTTTTCTCGTCTTTGCCATACTATTTCTTTTCTTTTCTTATCAGTTTCGTCTAGCTTTCATTTAAATACGAGAGCAATATGATTTCTGAATTCTAGAGCTGCGTAACAATTTTCTGAAGATTGCAACATGATCAACACTATCAGCAGTCGCCATGAGAGTTAGTTTATCCAATTCCTTCTTGTCTTCTAATGACACTATAAAAGTACATTTTTATCGCACAGTATTTGCGGAATTTTTTTGTTTTGTGAAAATAGAAAAAAAAACGAAACACATTACGCAAATTAATATTTTTGTCCCTATTTAAGTCTTTATTGTACTTATCCAATTGAAAATTCCGTCAAATTCACGTCAAGTGACTCAAACACATATTGAAAACAATTTTTTTATTATAATCGATTTTAAACAGATTTAAAAGAAATTTTATTTTAATTATTCATTAAGCACCACTAAGATGTTTTATGACTATTTCGAAACTTTCAAATGCTACTATTACTATTTTTATTTTAATATGTAAACATATAATGTTTGACAAATTTAATTTTTTTTTAAGTATTTGTATAATAATTATTGAATGGTGGTAGCCTTTACTATGTGATATTGCATTTTAATAAATAAAACAGTCGTGATAAGATATATAAAAATATATATCTTATCACGAAAAATATTTATTAAATCGGAATAGTTTCGACCAATATTACAAATTACAAATATTTATACAAAGTTGTTTTATTTATTATAATTATGATTATTTGACTCGATAAAAAATATTTCATTATACAGTGATCGCCAAAAATAGCAGCATATTTATTATGCATGTATTAGAAATCTTACTTCTTTGCTAAAAGTTGTGCATACATATGTCAATATTTAGCTTTCAAATCTACTATTAAGTGATGTATGATGTTATGTTTCTAACAAAAATATTTTCGTTCATGTTGCATGTTGATATAATGTGGAATAATCTGCATCGGCGGTTCCTAACCTGTGCTCCGTGTGAACTTTTAGGGGCTCGGGCTACGGATTCTAAGATACAAAAGAAATCAAAATAAGAATTTGCGGCGGCGTTTGGTGTTGAATGATGCAATAAAAATAATAAACTATATATGGTGCGATCTATTTCGCGACTTCTCAAAAGTCATTTCTTTAAACTAATTTCTGAAAATATGGGAAGTCACCATCCTCCTGTTGTACACTATAGTAAGATGGTTGCCTGGAAGAAAACCGTTGACACGTTGGATAGAACTACGCGCAGAGGTATGTTTGATGGAAAATAACGCCGGTTATAAATAATGAAAATTGGGCGAGTAAACTAGCGTATTTGACCGATATTTTCAGTAAATTGTACAAAGTGAATCTATCCTTGCAAGGAAATACTGCCACGACTTTTGATTCAAACACCAAAGTGCCTGCTTTTAAAAGGAAACATGTATTGGTTGGAATACGCGGAAAAGAAAGATATCGATTGCTTTCCTCTTACAAAACGCTTCCTGAATGAAAATAATATCAAGACTTAAGAAAAAATACGGCAAAATACTCAGTTGCATCTCGAAGCTTTTAAAGACTCGCTTTAAAATTATTTTCTGATAGCGTAGGAGCCGGTTCTTGATAACTTTATGTGGGTACAGAATATTTTCAAGATGAACTAAAAAGCACCCAATTTAAACTCTATACATATGTATTAATAGATTTGCATTCTCACAGCGAATTAAAAATTTCGTTTTAAGACTAAAGTCTTAACGGATTTTTGGCAAGAAAGGAAAATTATTATTGTTGCCATTATATTATATATATATATATAATATATAAGTAAGATTTTAGTTTTTTTTTTTGGAATTGTAATTGTTTTGTGGAATCTGTAAGTAGTTTCTTTGAATTGTATAAAATATTTTAGAATTGTATGGAATAGTTTGGATATGTGTTCATAGTTTGTAGAATTCGGAAGAATTCTAATGTATATAATTCACAAGAAGTGATTTTTTGCCAAAATTATTATATAATTTTTTCACAAATTTCATTAAAAATCGTTCATAAGATTTCCCACATCACCATTTCATAAAATAACGCAATAATTCAGTTCCAATCAATTCCACATAAAATCACACATATTCTACAAAATGCCAGAAATTTCCTAAATAAATTCTATATACTTTCTAGTGATGCCGCCGGAATCAGATCCTGACCCTGTATCCGGCGAATTTTGCCGATAATTGAAATCTTGGATCTTGCTAACCATTCTAATACTAATTAAAGAATAAAGTACATTAAAAAAAATCAGCAAACTGAGTACCGCTGTACTCACGAAGGATATGTAAACTCACTCACTCACTCACTCATTCAATCATTCTCTGAGTTGCGTTGCACGCACATAAATATGTACAGTTGTATGTGACGTCAGACCTTACACTGACCCTGATGTCACCGCGTGACGGTCAATTCCCAAATAAACTCCGGACGTAGCCGATAGCATAGTTGTTTACACATCAATACTGAACTGAAAAATACGAAATAAACGCAATAAAACGAGATAACCAAAAGCACTAACAAGTAAAAACACAAACAAACAAAAAATGTAAACATGTATAAATTAAAGAAAAATAATAAATTAACCAAAAAAAAACAAAATAATGAAAAGTTTACAAAAATATACGAAATAACATAATCAAACGAAATGCATAATAATGGAAAAAAACGGAAATACCTAAAACGACAAAAGAACCGAAAAATAATCGATTAGTAATATGTAATATATTAAGCGATATAGATACTGTATATATTCATCTCGACTTTGACTAATTTGATCAAATATTCACCATAGGATTTTTGAAAGTCAACCATATTTTGAACAAACTCTGTAGCCTATTGTATTGCCGGCCATTTTAAAATTTTTAACAAACCAGATTTTTCAAGCAAACTTTTTGATAATTTTCAATTGACATTGCTATTGCGAATGTTTAATGGATTATTTCAGTAACACAATGATTAATTAAATATATGTATTGAAAATAAATGATACTGGCAAATATTAATTAATACGATTTGTTTGCATACATGTGCGGCAATGACAGATATTAATTAATTTGTTAAGCTCGATTTGTTAATATTAATAGAGTTACATCCTAGAGATACTTTTTTCTGTACTTATTGCACATGTTCGTCGAAAATTTGAAAATAATTTTAAATGATTGGTTTATTCTTCTTTAATTTTCATTATTATTATATAAAAATATAGTTGAAATAACTAAAGAAAAATGAATTAAATGAAGTTTTTCTTAGTTTGAAAATAAAGGAAATAAAACTGTATTTCTTTTAATTTCAAAATTATATTTTTTATTAATTACAATACGACGCTAGATTAGAAGTCAACGGTTAAAAGATTATCTCCTATTGTATTTTAAGATAATCATAGAAAAATTGAAAACCTGCTTGAATAAAGTTCAATATCCAATTTTATATTTTTTTTACTACACAGCCTCAACTTTATTAAATTGATGTGTATTGATCACTCCGGGATTTATAAAAGTCGCTGTTTTATTATTTATTATGCGAAACGTAACTCGTAACGCGAACTGTGCTGCCTGCATTGGAGAAAGGATTGTAAAATCGATCGTTTAAAATCCATCCGTATCAACAAACAGGAACTTTCGATTTCTACCCCGGCGATGTAACGACGATTGCACTTAATAAAATTGAATTAAATAAGTAAATAGAAACTTACATTTAATGATATCAACATAGATAGATATTTTACATAACATGACTACATTTTTATAGACGATTACAAGATTTCTAAATTACTACATGAACTATAAATTATAGACATGGTTTAATTAACTCTTAAATTCTCACAGTAATAATGCATTAACAAAAATCGTTTTCTACACTATTTTGAATAAAAACGACACGTTTTAATTGAAATACTGATGATACTATCGCTTATTTGTCAAATGTAATTTAATGCAATTTGCTGTATACATTGTTAGATATATCGAATATTTAAAAAATAATGAATTTACAAAAAATGCCATTCTTTTAAACCGATCAGGCAAACTACATACATAGTAAAAATAAATTACCCCATCCCTTTTTTGTTACTTTTATCAAGAGATAACCAGTTCTATAAATTAGTAAATACATTTCTATTTTAAGTAATATGGGTATGTGCTACATCAATGTCTGCTATATTGTCTGTATCTGTATGCATGTATACATGTGTGTAAGTGTGTGTCTGTGTGTGTGTGCAATAGCGGTGTGTATTTTTAAGGTTTCGTGTCGCGGGTTTCAAATACCGCTAATTTCATTAGCAGACCTTGAGAGAGCATGGCATACCAGCGACCTCTCTTATATGTTGCTCTCTGTACTCTTCATACACTCCACCTTGCCCTCCTCACTCTTCCACACACATTTATTATAACTTCCCTCCTCACTTATCACCAGATTAAACTCGCCTTTGCCATTTTTGGTAGTAACTTGTTACAATTTAACACGCATAAAATACATAAATTCACATAACTGATACATGCTGGATACAAACTACTATCACAGACTACAATTTTTATAGCATACTTAAAACAGCGGTTATTATTTATTTATACAACTAAAGTTTACAAAACCGTATGTAATTTCGAGAATTGTCATTTCAAAACATATTTGGCATTCATTCTACGTATTGAAAACATCACATTTTAATTTAATTTTTTACAATCTATGTACAAATGAACCACTTGTTTTTATAGATTACGTAGTTAGTTCTGGGTCTCCTCCGACTCGCGACAAGCTGAGATGTGAGGATAAGGCCCGTATGCGCGATTGGCGCAATGAAAGGCTCAGGGATATCGCTACTGCACTTACTGACCGATCACCTGAATCGAGTCTCGCTTTACCAGCTGAAGGATTACTAAACCTTAAAAAGGTTTGAATGGAGCTATCCATAAAAATCAATACTAAATATTTGTTATTGTATAGGGTTGGTTGTGGTTTAAAGACTTTAATGATGGCGAATGGCAGCGCTTGTGGTGGGTTCTATGTGGTCCTACCCTGACTGCTTACAAAAAGGAGCAAGATGAATTGGATCAAAATATACCCGAAGTATCAGTAGAGTTATCTACTGTTACTGGCTACAGTGAAATACAAACGGAAACACGTTACGGCTTTCAAATCCAATGGTCCGGACCAACTTTAACTCTTAGCGCAGTTACAGCTGGAATCCGATCTAATTGGCTCAAGGCACTCAAAAAAGCTGCACCAAACAATGAAAGGTAAATCATATTATTTATAATTATTTTTACATTATATCAAATAACTTTCTAGCCCTTCCACGCCTGCTACGCCGCGGTCGACTCTTCTTTCTAGTGATGAAGAATACCGCACAGCGTCTGAAGGTGGACGAAGGGATTCCGAAGATTGGGGTGAATACAATTCCTCTTCATCGCCTTTGGCCAAAACATTGTTAGGCAGAGCTGTTAAGGATAGGAATAGATTGCGACCAAAGTTGCCACGTTGTCAATCCAGGCAATCAACAGTAGATAGCGTATCCACCGACGAATTGGATGGTTTTAAAGATGATATCGATATCATGAAACCAAACAACGAAATCGACGACTTAAGAAAAAAATTAAGTAATGCTATAAGCGACGTCCAAAGTTTAGAAGCTGAGGTGTCTAGGTATAATTTTATTTATTTATTTTTTATGCATAATACGTTATTTTAATATTTTTAGATTAAAATCATTGCATTCAGAATCTCTAGCACGTGAACAGCAATCTAACGATTTAGTACATAGTTTAGAGAGAAGTGAAAAAGAATTGACACAGAAAATACGCCATGCGGATGAGAAATTGTCGCGCGAGCAAAAAACTTGGCAGAGACGAATTTCTGATTATGAAAGAGACGCTCGTGAAACGGAAGAACGATGTACTAGTCTAACCCGTGAACTTCAAACCAAACAACGCATCGTTTCCAGTCTTCAGGAAGAATTGAATTGTGCCAACGATAGATTGGCGAGAAATCGTTTAGAAAATGACCGCTTATATAAGAAACTTCAAGAAATTGAAGGCAAAAATCTTAACAAATCGAAACGAATGGCTTCACTTACAGATCTTACCGACATCGATTTAGACGTAGATCTAGATGCGCTCAATCAAAATGAGCTGATTGAACAGTGCCTCGATCTTCGAAGCCGATTCGAAAAGGCCGTGTTAGAAATTAGGGCACTTAAACGAGAATTGAGGGAGTCGCACGTTAAATACGATGAATTGGAATTAGAAAGTGTGGGTTTAAAAAGAAGTCTGGAGATGTCGGACCAAGAAACGCAATGCCAAGCTGCACTTATGGCAAGTAGAGTACAGGATCTTACAAGCAAACTGGCAACTGTTGAAAAACAAGCAAGATCGTTAAAATCAAAACTACAAGATTCAAGGGAAAAGCGAAGATCGTTGTCATTAAAAGGACGGGAAAACTTTTCAATCAACAAAGAGGTTGAAGACAAAGTGACTGAATTGGAAGCGAAAATATTATCTATAGAACGGGGACGTTCGAAACGTGCAAAACATCGACGTGATCGTAGCACGGATACTGCATCACCAATTGACGACAAATCGTTACGACGAGTTCGGCGAAAATCATTAGACAGCGCTACGTCATCCGAACCCATGAAACTTCTTATGCGATTAACCACCCTTGAAACCAAAGTTAACCAAGTCAATACCTCCAACGAATCACTGACCACACTGAATGCCAGCTCAAACGATTTAAACAAGACTGAAGATTTTACCGATAGTATAAGTGCTGATAATATTTTAAGGTTAGCTAAGGATAAGGTAGCAGAGTGTCAGAGTACATTAGGAATGCTAAAAGGCAAAAAGCGTGCTCCATCACCTAGTGTTGATAGATTAGGCAACCTCGAATCAACTTTAGGTGAATTAAATAATATTTTGAATATGAAATTTAGCGAGTCTGAGATCAACGTCGTAAATTCTTCATCGAAGTCTGTGATAAAGGATTTAGAAAGTTTGTTGAGAGACAAACTGCTTGCATTAGAAGAAAAGAAAAACGCACTTCGGGAAACTGGACAACTAAATCAGTCAGTCAAAATGGAAATTTTTGCAGAAAAAATTGCCTATGAAAATTTAATAGTTGGTGAGTTTTGACTTCTAATATTATGATTACATGGCATATATTCGACACATGTTCTGGACACAATGGAATTTCAAATTTAATACAATATTATCTTTATATTATAAAATTCCAAAAACTACCAAAGGCATTAAATTTATATATTTAATTAAGCATAAAAAATAATTAAATGTTTATAAAGATTTTTGAAATTTTCAGTTTTCTTTGATAAAAGAATATTAATCTTTTCAAAAATTAAACAGGAAACGGTAAATAAAATTTAATTGTAATTTTTTAAAATTTATATTTGTTAGAGCTATAAATATTTACAGCATCATATCAAGAAATCGAAAATTAGCAAACAAATTTTGTTTTTCATATTTTTTTGTTGCATCAAGAATTCAATAAATTTTTCTGAAAAAGAAAATTTTTAAAATTTTTAAAAGTTTGTTTTTTCAACATCAATAATTTTTTTTTTACTTAATTTTCTTAAAGCGGCAGAAATTGATTCTCTTGAAGCACTACACACTTTTAAGAAATTATTTGACAAAATATCTATAATAATTCTATAACAAAATTTTGAAAAATAGCTTTTTTTATTTATAAAACTATTTACATCAATATTTAATTTTAAATGAACTTTATTTATTTTATATTTACAGGTCGAATAGAAGAAGCTATAGCTTTACAAACATCTTCAGATACGAGTTGCGAACGTTTATTAAGTAAAGAAACCATAGAAACTGCAAATCTTGTAGCAAAATTACAATTGAAATTAACGGAAAATATCCCAAAACAAACCCCCACCTGTATAACAAGCATAGAGCATCTTACAGCTGTCTTAACAAAACGATTACTCTGTGTATCTCAAGGACTTTCTTATCCTCCGAAAAATCCGATAAAAAATCTTCACCCAGCCGTAAACTATTTAGAGGAAGAACAAAACAAACTATCCAGTTTACTGGGTGTTTATAAAACAAACAAATTACCACAGTTAGCCGAAGCTTTAGCTCTTGAAACATTAAATTTATCAATTGATGAAAGTTGTAGATTGAACGAGAACTTAATAAATGATACGTGGAGTGCAGCTAGGGACATAGTAAATTCCGAATTAATATCCTCAGAAATTAATCACGTTTTAATGAGAACCGCTCAAAAATATGAGAGTGCATCGAGTTCGGATCAAAAATGTTTTTTCACTTTCTACGCTTATGAAAGAGCTGTCTTGGAATTGTGGTCTGATGCGGTGGAAAATACCTTACGATCGGAAATGGAGCGATATATAGAAGAACTTAATGAACTTTATAAAACCAGTCTGATAAAATTGCAAAGGCAAAATTGGAGGAGGCGTTTAGAAAGTGAACGAAGCAATAAAAGCTCCATTATGTTACTCAATGAATATGCAGATATAATAGCACATAAAGCACTTATTGATTCACGAATATGTGTATTAAAAGGCGAATGTTCAGTAACAAATTATTCCAGTGATAATACATTTGTGATGAATCTATTTGATTTGGAATCCTACTGGGACTGTTTGGAGAACTTGAATTTAGTCGATATTAGTCAAAATTTAGAAGCTGAATTTAAATTTATGCTGGATAAATCTTTATGTGAAGTATCGAGTGACTTTTATGAGGGAGAATTCGTAGAAGTATCGCAAGCAATTAAAGATTTATGTATTGATATTGTAGATCTTGAAAGTATATTTGGTGCATGTGGTGATGATAGGGAGGATCGCATTTATAGTTTTACAGATGTGTGCAGAAAATGTGCAGAATTTAGGGTTAGATTGCAAGAAATTAAAGAAAATATATTAAGATTGAAGAGTAAAAGGTAACTTTTTTTTTTGTTAAAATAAATTATCATAATAATTCTTTCTTTAGAAGTGATTTGAGAGAAGACGATCGAAGGCCATTATTCTCAGGCACAGAATATGTGAATCAAGTAGAAAATTTAAGAAGTGCTTTCAGGAAAATGATTGTTGAATGTGACAATCGTAAACAACAGACTGAAGTCGAGCAGTTACAGGTATTATGTGAGAGAGTCCTTGTAGCTTTGGAACATTGGCATAGACGGACTTTGCATGAAGTAAGAGAAAGTCATTCACAAGAATTGCAGTCGCTTCGACAGGATAAAGAACAAGCACTTGCTGAGGAAACTCAGGCGACTTTGGCTGCTTTAGATGCCATGAGAAAAGCTCACGAAGCAGAGGTAATAAATAATCGTTACTTATATTACTACATATTTAATTATAATGACACTTTTTTAGGTACAACGAGAAGTGGCAAGATTCAAACAAGATTTTGCCAGAGAACAGCAAAATGAGTTATTAGAATTAAATGAAAAGTTATCTGTGAAATGTTTGGAAGCAGCTGCTTTGCAGGAACAGCTCGGCAGTGCCACGAGAAAACTGGCACATGCTCAGCAACATATTCACCAATTAGAACGAACTCCACAAATTTCAATGCAGGTAGACATTTTACAAAAATTTTGATTATGCACAATACTTCTGAAATAAGTGTCCAATTTAAGAGTTAATACACATATTAATCTTTACAGCTTCATTTAAAATTATAGCTGTTAAAATTGAGTAATTTTGATTATAGCTAAATTAAAATTCTACGAAATAACTCAAAAATAATTTGAACAAGAAAATTCATAATTATAAAGAATACAAACTATACGTATACATCTATTAATTATCAAGATATTTTTAAAAACAATCGTGTAAAATTAGTTTTAATATTTTACACACCCATACGGCCAAATATTTTAAGGACCAATTAATTGAATAATTCAATCTTGCTGCTATAATGACGAAGAGTTGCCAATCATATCATATTTTTACGGTATTTCTATTTAAAATACGGTCTACAGTTTGACAGACTATACTGAAATGGAATAGATCTTTTGGGTGGTAAGAACGGGCAATTCTAAAATTGAGAAAAATTATTGGACCAATAGTTTTTAAGATGACAAATCTATGTGGACATTGTACTTTTTTCAAAATTATTATGCTGGTAATTCTGACAATCATTTTTTTACTGTTATTTTTAACTGTTGTTTTTCAATTTTTATTTTTTTAACTATTATTGCTTAACTGATATTTTTATCCGTTATTTTTTAAGTCACTTTGTAACCGCTATTTTAAATTTTGTTCACTTATTATGCCGGGTTTTCAATGAACCGACCAAATCGAGTTGATATTTGGTTGTGTTTTTAAGCAACACAAAACAGAAACAAAACTGCAACAATTTCAAAACTCGTATTTCCAACAAGCACACTGTACTTTTTTCCATTTATGTTTTTGTTTGCAGTTTGTTTCAACATTTTCGTATCAATCAATACAAAAAATGCACTAAATAGTAACTCAAAATAAAAACACAACTTGTTCATTTCCACCAACTGTGGGTTAAAAAACACATAAAATCCTTTTGATGTCACCTCTTCCAATCGGGGCAGGAATAACAAAACAACACAAGAGTTGCGAAACACACAAGCCTTTAAAAAATTCATAAAGAGTTATATTTAACAGCTAACACGATTGCTTTTATGTCGGCTTCAAAAGTTGGGAATCCAGTACCAGTAAAACCGTTTTAGGAATTTGTGGCATCACTTACACTCCTGTACAGGAATATATTATCTCAGTAAAGATTGTCAGTTGCTAACATGACAATTTCATTTATTTTTCAGTTCCCAAAGACGCAAATAGATTTCGTTTTGTTTACAGTTAATGTTTGGCTACAAATTTGAAACGTTGAGTCACACCTAAATGCACAACATAACCATAAATTTGTGATTTTGTATAGATAAATATTAAAAATTAAAGAACGCTTTGGTAAATAACTGAAGTCTAAAATAGCATAGTTGTTTAACTATTATTTTTCAATTGTTATTTTTATTATAATTATTACATAATACTCCATGGAATAAGGGGAATGTTAATTATTTAATAATTATTATAATCTAATTTAAACAAAAATTAACTGATAAAATTTGTTTAATTTGTTGATAAAATTTTTTAAGAAAATAAAATTGAACTACGAAGTTGGCAACCTTGGGAGAGAGTTAATATCAAACCACTTTATGACAGATTGAGTGTGCCGGTATAGCTAAAAATAATTTATTTAAATTAAAAATTTTATTGATACCTCTTATCATATACTTCGTATTTATTTTGTGGGTTATATTTGATATTTGACGTTTTACAAAATGGATAAGTCAGATAAACCTTCAATATATATATATATATATATATATATATATATATATATATATATATATATATTCTGGTCTTTGTAACAAATGAACATGCTTCATTTTTTAATTATATATGTGCCATTATGAAAATTACAATTATTATAAATATTGGTAAATACATAAATAATAAATATAGGTTATATTTGACAACTGACATTTCTGAAGTAGAATTGTCAGTCAGAACTAACTTTAATTTTGATGAAATTATGCTATTATGTTAACATAATATTATTTATCATTGATTAAAAATGTTTTTACGCTTCCTTTCATAATAATAGTGAATTAAAAATGCCTATTTCCGATATTTTACAATTAAAATCATATGTATTTATGGAGGTATAAAATATTCAACAAAAAAAGTATACAAGAAAATTGTATTTGGTAAATTTTTACTAATTATTATGATATTTTAACACTGGTTTTTTAAGCTTAATTAACGCTTATTTCAGGATTTTTTTTTTAAATGAAGAGTTGTTAGCTTTATATAACAAAACAAATAATGAATTCCTTCCTATAAATATTGCAAAATTAAATATTAATGTGTATTTTATATTTTTAGAATTAATGGTAGATTTTGAGAAATGGAAATATCTACTACTAGTCTTTAAAATAGCCTCATACGTAAATTAACCTTTAGTTTGTTTGTGTGTTAGCTACAGTACAATTTATAAAGAGAATCTCACCATGTTATGTACAGGATATAGCACTCTTTTTAATTTAATTTAAGTCTTCTTCCTCTGTCACTTATGTACTAATGTTTATGAAGTGATCCACGAGGGAATATTTATTGTAAATAATTTGTTTTTATTTTAATTTGTTGTTACTTCTTTTGTATTTTGAAGAGTGTGACTATATAAATTGTTTCTCCCTTGTAGATTATATTTAGTTAGATATTCTATAGTTGTACAAAATCGGATATTAGATTTATTATAGATATTTTTTGTAACAAGTTATTGTTTATACTTTTGTGTTGGGTTTATATGGAATGTTAATAAACATAAAATTATATAGAAGTTATGAGAATATTATCTAATATGTATTTTTTTTAATTGTTATACGAGTAATAAAAAAGAAAATTATGAGTTAGATATGATTCTTACAGATAATTTGTTGTTAATAAAATGTATGTGGCAAATAATTAATACAACTTTATTTCATGCGTTAAAGAAATTATAATACCCTATCTAATGTATTCCCTTTATATTATTTTATTCACAGGACTCTTTTTTTCATTAAACGACTTCATAGAGCTGGATGGAAGTGAATTCAAGTTCATCATGTTTCGCAAAGATTTGAAAATTGTAGTTTGAAACCTAACCTCAACATTGATTCACAGTATATACAGAATATAAACAAATGAATGTTCAATTTGTTTTGTGCTTTATTAATTAATTTATTTTACAGTAGGCAATGTAACAGAACTATATTTTTAAAATGGAATAGTTTTTATTCCACGTCAAAGTTTTAATACAGGGTATCCCAGTTTTAACATTGAAAATTTTAACACAAGATTCTTCTTGTAGTTCTAATTCACAACCATCCGGGATATGTGCCTCTTACTCGTTTCCTAACCGAGATACAATAATATGCATATCAGAAAGGCTTTTTAACCATATTAATTAAAATATTGATGCTAGATGGATGGTACACATTTCAGTTAAATTGTATTTCTGTCTTTTTATGGTATACCAAAAATCAGAAACATCAATAAACACGATTTTTAAAACGTTTCCTGAACATTCTAATTTTTGTGCTTAAGCCCTTGTGATACGACACCCTCTATATCTATTAGAAAAAAGCTGCATATCAAATGAAATTTTATATACATACCTTCTTTATGATGGCCTATCTTTAATGTGAAACGGCTCCTTAAGACGAAAGATGCCATCTTCACAATTAGTGACAGTAACAAATAATATCATGAGTGACAGTAACAATATAGAGCACTAAAATGAAAAATGGATTTCGATGTTAAATTATATTTCTGTCACATTTGCAAGGTGTCCCGTAACGGTTCTCCCCTTTTTTAAAATTACTTTCATCCAATTGTCACACTAGTGGCGTACAATGGAATTACATAGGAATTATTTATAATAAAAAGAATACGTCACAGCCTTTTTAACTTATTTTTTCGAAATCCTCATTTAATTTGAAGTAAGGATCACTTTTACAGATCTTTAATAATGGTTTCAGTTCCAGAGAATCGCTTTTTACCGAAAATTAAATCCGCTATTGCGCAAAAAATTAAGAATCTTGAATGGTCATGGAAATCTTGTTGGTATTATCTAAATAAGTTACTCAAAGCATAATCTACCGACCTAATTTATTATTTTATGGCATCCAACAACATCGCCTTGTTATTCTTAAGTTGCTCATGTTTTCAATTCTTAAAATTAATTCATGGGCTGCAATTGGTGTACTGCAACCTTTGTCTTCGATATACCCTCATTGTCTTTGTGACAAGGCAAGAAAGACATCTTCAATTTAATAATCGAAGTTGTTTTGAAGAAATTCCAGAAACAGCACCCCATTTAAACATGGCGGCAGAACATGAGGTACGACAACATTATTCCCATCCAGACATTGACAATTCATTTTGTAATGATTTAGGTTTAATTGCGTAAGCGTTTTCGTGCGCCCACACA